>JAPDSC010158990.1:0-28085 GCA_026290005.1 Latrodectus geometricus
ATATATATATATATATATATATATATATATATATATAATTCAATAATTTTTATTCTTGTACAAATATGAAAAAGGTTAGAAATCTTAAATCATTTTTAAGGAAATATTTTTTATTTTTCTCATAATTTAGCTATAATATCTGTTATTAAACTTTATTTCATAGGGAACTATTGATATTGGAAGTATGCATGTTTATTTGTTCGTTTTTCACATTACATTTTCTGTTTTTGTTAGGAAAAATATCACTTCCTTCCTGGTGCTTAATGTACATCAACAAATTTGTTAAATGACTAAAATCAATAAGTTTACAATAACTTGTAAACTTTTTTAATATAATCTAAAACTAGTCTATACTATTTGTGAATAATTATCATAAGTTCAACGACTGAGGAATTATTTTGTATAATAAATTTAGTATTAAATTATAAAAAATTATTTGATAAACAAAACTGGAATATTGTTGTTCTGTTTTTACAAGATCAAAATAATTGATTTACTGTTGTCTTGTATCTTAGCTACACAGTTGGTGGTTCTATGGCAAAATTTTTGTTCAGAAATCCATGACGACTTTCAGTGTCATTAGCAATTCCACATTTTTATTTATTTAAGTATTTAAAATGAATATTTTGTGATACTGAGGCTTCAAGAAAATTCTTTTGCAATATTAAAAGAAAATGTGGCGAAATTTTTTAAAATGAACGCAAAGTAAAATTATCTACCAAAAGATACCTCCAAGAAAATGCCGTGATTTAATTTTAAGTTTTTCTACTTTATAGTCGGTTTATTTTAAAAAATATTCATATTGAAATCAATATTAACCATAAATTCTTAAGCATCTCAATGTTGTGATTTTCTATTATAGTTACATTTTATATATTACTATTATAATTATCTTTTAACTATTTAATTCATGAAAATGAATAAATGTAATACAATTTATAATATCACTTAAATTACATTTATACTGTAGAATTTCATTAATCCAAGCTAACTGAGGATCCAATTCATCCAAATTAATGAAAATATGGATTAAATAAAATAACCTATAAATTGAGTGAAGATGCATAGAAATAATTACTGTACAGTGTAAAAATTGCATTTTGCATTCAAGAAAATGAAATATAAACTTCATAAGGGAGAAAATTAAGTATAATAAGTACATGCATTATTTTACTGACAATGAGCCTCAGACAATAAGCTTTTGTTGCACTAACTACAATTAACATGTTCACTGGTTGGTAGAAACTATTGATCTTTATATTATCTTTCTTTAATGGTGATTTCTTGAACAATTAATTGAGATGAGGATGTCTCAAATGTTTGTAATATCCAGATATGATATTGTTGCTTTTATCTTCTATGTATTTTATCTTAAAATTTAAGTACCTTTAATCTCACTAAGTTTAGTTTTGTTGTCTGTTTCATCATTATAGTCAGTGTTGTCTATTTTATTGTAATCCTTCAGAGCTTTCTGCTGCTGTCACACTCTTAACAATCTCCTTCTCTATTAAATTATAATAACCTGGATCATCTTCATCTACATCTAACAACTCTTTCTTCCAGTGTTACATCAGCTTCACCTCCTTCATTTAGGTTGATATGAAAATTTTCAGCATGTGCATATGTATGTATAGAGATATATTTAGATCTCTATACATGCATGAATTAGGCGATGTCTGGTTTAATAAGGTGCAAACTAATTGAGGGTTTACTGTATATTTTAGTAATATATTGTCCTTTTTTTAAATTTAAAATTCATTATAATTGTTAAATATATTGAATCTGTATCTGATAAGTATAAAGTAACTTATTAGAAGTATGTGAATAACTTTATTAAAATGATAGAAAATTTAACATTCTTTGACTATGGAATATAATACTATTATTCCATGTAAGGTGATCCTCTGATCTTTCTTGTTTCTATCCAAAATTAAAAGAATTTGCATGTTTTTATAGTAAGTATCGTTACGTATGGTAAAAGTGAAAATTTTTTTCTTTTCAATTTGTAGATTTTTAATTTTTTTTGTTTTAACAATATTTTAAAGTTATGCTATTATTAAGAAGGAATAATATATGCTACAGATAATGTTTAAAATTGTCAGCAAACATTTTTGATTTATTGAGAATAAAACATAGAACTGCTACATTTTTTTCTGAAATAATTTATATATGATTGATATTCAATGAATATGAACTTGAATGACAATGATTATGTATTAAATGACTTTTCTCCATGAACCTTACCTTACAGTTAAAAATAATCCAAGGGAATTAATACAGTTTTATTTTCAAAGTGTGCATATGATATGCTCAAGCAATTTTAAAAATGTTTTACTACAAACATTAAGGAGCGCCTTACATGAAAAGTAGCAAACTTAACAAATGAAATGATAAACACAAATTGCCTGCATGTTTTGAATATTGTAAACACTTGTTTATATCAACCTCTAATTTACAAACATTTATGGTTTTATGAACAGTGGCTAATCTCTAACATTGTTACATAGATGCAATAATTTTAATTCCTATTTATGAACTAAACTTTTCACCAATTCCTTTTTATATGTTTTGTGTTTGCATTTTGTCCCCCATTTTTTTATCGTTGAGAAACTTGGATTGATATTTCTATTGGAAAATTATAAGTCCTTTTGAATTGTGGATAACTAACTGCACCACTATTATTGAAATCCCTAATTTTTTTTTATCACATGGAGTTTTTTTTTTTAAATCTAACTATGTATGGGTATGTCAGATTATAATCAATATCTTCAAGTATAAGTTGCATTATGACACTCTATGCACTTGCAGTGCATTTGTCAATTTATGCCTGGAATATTTCAGAAAAAATAATATCATTTTCATTTTGACATGCAAGCTTTATTACAGAAGTTGCTGTAACTGAAGAAAGCTAAGAACATTTACTTGCTGATTTCATTAAAGATGACATTCATGAACACTGACTAAAGAATCCATTACTGTTCAAAATACTATTGCTCCCAAAGTATTTTATTTATGAAGAATGAAGTTTGGTAAAAAGAATAGTTTTAAGACCTAACTTTAATACTGTTGAAGACTTTAATACTTTTAAACAAACATAGTGTAATGCCTTATAAATAAAGTATAATTTAACTGTAAGTAAATTAAGTAAAGTAGCTTTTCAATAAGTTTCGCTTATTGAACAGCATTACGAAGTCTTCATTGTAAAAAATATTCTTAAAATGTGCAAACCTGTAACGAAAACTCGCATATCATTCATTATCTGGAAAAAATGGGGGCTATGATCTTTTAAAAACAGGGTTTTTAAAAGATGAATAATAAGCTCTTTTTGCAATATGATGGAATCAAAATTAATTTACAAATTATCGGACATGAAGTTTTACGATCTTGCATGAAAATGGTGGTTATGAGTCGCTACATAAATTTAATTGCTGCATAAAATGCTTGCTCATGTCTTATCTACTATTGAAAGTATAATATCTGATGTACCATTAACAGCTGTTTTATAAAAAAATATTGTGAAATTTTTTTTCAAACAGTCCATTTTAAAAAATGAAGGATAATTTCATGATACATTTACTGATTTCTCAGTGCTGTAAACTGAAAATTCTGATATGATTGAGTCAGTTAACCATCATAAAAAAACAACTACAAATGAAACAGAAATTCATTGGAAAGCTGTCTTCTATATTAGTGAACTCATTTAAATTCTGTCAATGGTTGGTATCATATTTAAAGACTCCTTTATCAATACTTTAGTCTTACTTTTCATTTGGAATATCATAATTTATATTTTTCTAGATTGTCTGGAGTGCCAATTTTTTAATTTTTGATCATTCGTAAAGTTTTGTACGAAATAAACAATTCAATGGCACACAAGAGGGTAACCTGCACCTTTTTGTATTGCCTCTTTGCACAAGTTTTTAGAGCTTATTTTTTTTACATGATATATCTGCGTTGAAAGTACAAAGGAGTGCCTGTGACAAAGGAAATCTCTTTATAGCTAGCTTATTATCCAAATGCATCTGTTCAAGCATTTTAAGAAAGAAATATGAAATTGGAATTATTTAATTATTCATTAATAAATTTAATTTAAATATTTAATGCTTAGAAAAATCTTTACCTTAATGTGCTATGTATGTTACCACTATTGCAAATATTATATTTATCATCACATTATGGGCCTTGTCAGAAAATTGGTTTTAACAAATTCGTAGAACTTAACATTTCAGTTGTAATTTTTTTAGACATAAATTAGCATTCTGATTCTAAATTGTTTGATCTGAAATTGCCATCAATTGTACTAAAATTGTCCATCAAAATATGAATTTTCTTTCATTCAGTTAGGAAAACTTTTTCTTGATGTGGGAATACCTTTTTACACTATTTTTTTCCTCACAACCAATGATAAATTTGATAACTATATAGCAGTGGCTCTTACATGTCATTAATTATAAAAGAATTGAAACTTGGTTCTTATTCTTTTTAATTCTTTATAAATCTATTCTTTTTCCAACTTTTTTTAATGTCAGTTTGTATATATTAAATAAAAAGGGTTTATGTTAATAAAATTTTTTTATTTTAAACCTCGCATATGGTTCATTTTCCTGACATATGCTAGATCATATTTTATGTTTTCATTATTAAAGACAATAAACAATTGTTACAACAAAATGAATC
The DNA here is from genome assembly GCA_026290005.1 of Latrodectus geometricus. Lineage (NCBI taxonomy): Eukaryota > Metazoa > Arthropoda > Arachnida > Araneae > Theridiidae > Latrodectus > Latrodectus geometricus. Next base: position 4,678 of record JAPDSC010158990.1, read on the forward strand.
AATCTTGTCTATAGTATACAATGTAGTGCTATGTTTTATACATATAAAAAATATATTAATGACTTTAAGTTTTGGAACTATAATTTTTGAAAAATAGGAAATAAAACATACTATTTCATGAAGAAATATAGCCTTTTTAATTCAATTATAAAACAGTTAAAATTATTATTTTTTTTCAAATGATTTACTTAATTGTTTTCTTCTCCCTATCATTTTCGTATTTGGTATTTTGCTATTAATTGTTATTAAGATTATTCTAAAACTAATATTATTCTAAAATTATTTGTATAGTATACTGAACATAAAATACTGAAACATCAAATTCAAATATACATAAAGAGGAAATTCATCCTTAATTGTTTGGCATTTTATATAGATCAAAAAGATTTATATAATTTTAACTGTTTAGCTTTCATTTTTTTTTTTTTTTTTTGTTATAACTTTAACTTGTTCAGTAGATTAATATATGATTTCAAAAATGTAATTTAGATTTAAATATAATTAAAAAAATTAGATTTTTTGTTGACTTTTTATTTAATATATATAAAAGAAAAGTTTGAAATAAGATTCTTAAATGATTCATGAGAGAATGATGATAATATTATAGGAGAAAATCATTTCCTTCATCCATTTTCTAAATTTTTCCTCTTAAATTACTAGGTTTTTAATTATATGTACCTTATTATGCTTTAAGCGTGTTGTATTATATTAGTATATAAAGGTTTGTAACAATCCTATTTTTGTTTTTGGCCACTATACCTAATTCCATCAATGAAAATAATTTCAAAGTATGGTTATCTTCATTATTATAAATCTACACAGTAATATTAATATAGTTATAATGTACAATGAAGCCTAGTGGCATAGTAGTGGTGTTTCATTCTCCCAACACATATTTCAGCTGTTTTATCCTCGGGCTGGAAAAGATAGAATCAGCCTTCCATTCCCACTGTGGATCGATAAAACTGATTACCAAGCATTCTTGGGTACTAAACGCCAAGGTTTCATATTAGACTGACTACCTAACTGCTAGATATGCTTGGCACCCCAGGGCCTTTAGTAAAGAAAACAGATATAGGCCTTAACTCTCCGATAGGCTGCTGTGCTATAGAAATTATTGTATATGTATATAATGCACAAAAACTTTCACAAGTTTGCAACAAATTTAATTTTGAAAATTTAATATTTTCAAAATTAAATTTGATAAAGATGTAAATAGATGTAAAAGTATATTATTGAATTTAATCTTGATAACTTATGCATGGATTATGTTGCTTTGGTTATTAAATATAAATTCTTCTTAAAATATTATAATTAGCAGCAGTATGTCGATAAATTTCTCAAAGTTATTGAAAGAATCATAATACCAATTAATTTTGAATTCAATAAATCACTTTGTCTTTAATTTTATGAATTCAGTAATTACTTAGCACATAGTGAAGCATTATTTAGAATAATTACTTAGTCATTTATTTCTGTAGTGTTTAAAAACTAGAGAAGAGCAAAGAACATCTACAGGAATGTAGATGAGCTAGTCCATAACTGTATAAAAAAAGAATTTGATAGCTTTTATGAAAGATGCATTCTTATGCTTATAGGAGAATAATTTTGGAAACAATGAAAAGTTTTCATGGGTCTGTCTGATCAAAACAAATTTTAGTTAGGAAAAGGTAAAACTTCTGCTGAAATAGCTATTAGCAGTATTTTTGATAGGAAAATAAACAATGATCAACTCTTTGGCGAAGTTGTGCTTGCTAAAGAGTATTTGTAGTCAAATCTGGAACAGTGGAACCAAAAAGAGATTACCAGAAATGTGAGTCACTCATGTGAAAAAAAATTACTCTGGCTGTCTAATCCCTTCATGAATATTCACATAGCCCCTAATCTGATCAAGATTGTTGAGTATGCCTTCTGCTTACTTAAGATATAAGCACCAGTCGAGCTTATTTTATTTAATCAACAACACATAGACTGATAGGAGTTAAATGAAGTAATCTATAATTAATGATAATGTAAAATTAATATCAGATTAGCATGTGAAGACTTATAACATGATTTAAAAATCAAAAGACTTTCAAAACAAGTTTTAGCTTATGAAAAGTACATGTTAAAATTGTTCAAATTTGTATTCCTCACTCAAAGGTTTCTTTCTTAAGTAACATAAATATTAACATATAAGAAATAAAATGTTTAAATTTTTGTGTATTATTACCTCTCGTTTAAGTTCCTAATCAGTAACCATAATAATTTTAACAATAATAATAACATTTAATAAACTACCCTCTTTGAAAACTTGTCAAGGACTATGCTCTTGAATACCTTCGACACTGGGGAAATCCTTTGTCCCAGATGAAAATTCTGGGACAGTAATCTGGCAAGCTTAAATTTGGGAATAGTTTTAGTTCTTATAAGAAAAGAAAAAATATATTAAAAAGGGAAAAGTATTTTAGTTTCAAAATGTTGCAGAAACTTTGGAACAGTTAATCTTTTTATTAATAAATTTCTTTCAAAGTAGATTACTATAGGAAATGCACCCCCATTCTCATTCTCATATATTACAAAGTAATATATGAGAAATACATAAATGTTCTCATCAAAATGTTTTTATTTAAACTCAAGTATAAATGACCAAATTGTTTTAAGGAATTCAGACCTATTCCAATTCTATGAATGAATTTGTATTGTATTGTTTACTTGCAATTTTTTCTCTGTAGAATAAAACTAATTTTGTGGAATTTTGTTTCTCTAAAAATTAAACTTTTAGATTATTAGACACTAATAATTTCCTTTTATTTACATAAGTATTTACATTTTTAATATATGTATTTATATGAAATCGCCAAACACACAACAAGCTACATGTAATTAAAAAGTACTGACGAACTAATAAAAGAAAAATGTTAAAATAAATCATCTGTGAAAGTTTAAATCTTGTGAATAAAATTTATTAGAAGGTCTATTTTTATATGATTTAGAGTATGCTGTTATATAAGTTTTATCAATTTCAACTTAAATAAAAAAAAATTTTCTTGATACAGGAATATTTTATAACCAAAATTAAAACTCTGATAAACTATATTTATAATAACATGGATTAACAATATTTATAATGATTATAATATTACTGATATTTAAATAAAATTTATTCTTGTTTGGTAAAAGAAATAATTTTTTATATAATTTTAAGTATGGTATAATAAATGGTTAATACAATCAAAATTCTGCGTGTCAGATTGAAGAATGCAAAAATATTTTAAATGTATTATTAATTTTATTTTAGTATAGGAATAATATTTAAGGATATTGAACTTAACATAAAAAGCTTGAATGTATGTAATTATTTTGTGGAAATATATTGCATTGTTATATTATGATGTTAACATGTTCTAATGGAAATTTTTGATTACAAATATTGTTCAAAATACTTCAAATGATTTATCAAAAGGCTTTTAAAATCATTCAAATTATATTTGATTTATGAAAGTTTTATATAGATTTTTTTAAGAAATATGGTTGTGTTAAGCTGATTTGCTCATTTTAATTCTTTTGGATTTTTTATAACTTTATATCATTGTGGCAAAAATTTTCAACAATCTTGGGAATACTAATCTTTTTGCGATGTAATTATTTTCAATTTGAAGTAGTTTTCAACTCAATATTTCAAGATGAACTGTCACTTTATAAATCTAGTATATTAAACACAGACTTTCAGATTATCAAGTTATATTTACTATTTTTCAAAATTTGCAATAATCTTTTCAGAAATGATAAGAAAAATCATCTATCATGATGTCATTTTAAGATCCAAAAATATTGTCTACTTTTTGGAATTTTTAAGACTACCTATTATAAGTGGAAAATATCTGATTAAAATAGAGAAGTTCACTATATAATATACATAAAAAGTCATAGTTATCAATCATTCAGCTTTTATAATTATCAGTTTTCAATGATAAATCAATATTAAAATTTTGCTACAGATAAATGTTATTAAAACTGATATTAATATTAAAAATATTGTAGATTTTTAAGATATTTATGAATATGCTATACATATAAATATATAAAATGTGTACCTAACTATATTACATTTTTTTATTTTTCTCTCAGGAAGACTCTTGAGATGAATTGATATTGTGACGTCTAGAAATAATGCAACATGATTCTAGTCTTTCAAAGAAGTGGGGTTATTGTAAGTTGAATTTCACTTAAAACTTTTATTACTTCAATCAACTTTTTTGTATTTGACTGATATACAAACAAAATTATAAAATTCTTATTCAATTTTCTCAAGCATTGTTTTTTACTCAATAATTTTTTTTTAAAGAAAGTAACTTATGAAATTGTGAATAGAACATATAATTGAAATCGTAAATTTTCATTTTAAGTTTTTTTTTTTTTTTTTTTTTTTTTTTTTTAAGATTTTCCATAAGTTTTTGGCAGCTAACAAAATTGAATATGGGAGAGGAATTAATGTTAAATTTTATAAAATGAGATAAGTTAAATGATTCATATTGTATATCCTGATATTTACATTTTAAGACCTAATTGTTAACATTTTAAAATTATTTTAAGTGTTACTACATTAAGATGTACTGTTATTTTATGAGATTACTAAAATTGTTATTTAATTTTGTACCTTAACTTTTATTTCATTTAAAATTATGCAATTTTATCACCTTAAGGGTTTGAATATAATAAATTTAGGTATGACAAACAGTTTGGTGAATTAAAGTACTTCCACACTCAAATTTTATTTGTGTATAAATGTACAGAATATTGGTCAAATGAATGATAAAATATTTTTTTTTTTTTTTTTTTTTTTTTTTTTTGTGTTTTGAATAACATTATTACATAATTTGTTGGTATAAAATCACTAAACAGACCAATATTTTGCTCACATACTCACATTCAGTAAACTTAATAAGAATATTTTATCAATCTCATCTTAAATAAAAAAAATTTCTTGATACAGGAATATTTTGTAACCAAAATTGTAAAATATTCTTATTTTTATTACAAATTATTATTTTTATTATTATTATTACAAATTATCTTTTGTGAGTCTTATTTATTACACTTTATAAGAGTACAAATCATTTTTATTAAACTGTTAAATGACAGGAGTCTTTAGTTTATTCAAACAATGAATTAACTCCACAAATTCTAAACATAATTTTTTTGCCCCCAATTAAAAAATATTAATTGCATTAGCTAAATATATTCTTTTGTAAATTTGCAACATTTGTGTGCAAAATAACTCATTTTCGCCACAACTGATTGTACAATAGACATTTGGCCGCAGTTCTAAGTTCTCTTGGAACATCCCCTCCCTTTATACCTAACTTGAATACTGATCAACCACAACTAATAAGCATATTCATTCACATCAAAAATTGTTTAAAAAAAAACCATAAACTTATATCAAGCATCAGCACACAAGGATATAGAATTCATTTTAAAATTTGAATATTTTATTTCAAATTTTGTATACCATTATTGGCCATGAATGAAGTGCTGTATTAAAGTTAGTGTCACATTGAATGCAGAATAACTAAAAAAAAATTGTTGCTTAATTTTTAGTTAAATAAAAAAAAAATAAATAAAAAATTTAAAAAAAAAAAAAAAACTTGTAAGAGCAGTTTTACATAAAACATAAATACTATTCTTAAATGAATTCCAGTTTAGTAATAATAGTAAATATATCTTTCATATAGTTTTTTTAATCGTAAAGGAGATAATTCTTTTTCTTAAAATTAATTTATTTAAACTTTAATTATGTATAATTAAATGAGTAAGAATACATTTATAATAATTTCTTATTTATACACATTTTTTTATTTGTTTATTTATTTTTTGTTATACTTTCATTTTAAGTGAAAAATTATAAATAATTTTTAGCTGTATGTCGTTGTTTAAAACTATTTCATTATTTGGCACTTCAATACTTTTATTCTTTTTACATAAATGTGTTTACTTATGAAAGGAGTAAATTTATTCTATACAATCTTAGATATGAAGATTGTAATATTAGAAGCTCTATCTTGATTTGTCTGTAATGCTGTTGCCATGGTTTCATATCAGAGTAGCCCTTGAGTTTCTTAATGTATTTATTTAATATTTTAGTTATATGAAAAAAAATTATGACTAATAATTGTTAAAAGATTTATGAATAATAATTGGATAAAAATGTGTGTTTTAGTAATGTTTCCATAAATTTTCACACAGTTATTTTCTATAAATTGTTAACATTAATTCCACAATACATTCAAATAATGATTTGTATTGACTGTCTGGCCAGTCACTCAGTATGTATTCATAAGGATTATCGCTAGTACTATCAAAGAAAACATTCAATATGACCTTAATCTTTGAGCAACTTAAACGTCATCTTTACAGCCCTATTCTTCTACCATTTTTCTAATATAGGTTACTTGATTGTTGAACTGTTTCTGTGTTAAAAGTTTAGATTCAAAATTTATAATAACTCATTTTGATTAGAAATTGGCTTGTGTAAGATCTTAAGCCATTTAAACTTATTATTGCTTACTAAACAACTTTAAATTTCTTGGAATAACTTGAAAAGTTAGAGATCTCAAACTTAAATATTCTTTTGAAATTTTATCACAGAAACCAAATGATGTAAAAGCATGCTAAGTAATGTCTCGTTAAACACTAATTACCGCGTCTCAGTCCTTTATTTGAAGATATGTTAATCATTAATCAAAGTGGTCTAACAGATCACTTTCATCTTTGACAAATTCTGTACCAATCTTTAATTATTTATAAAAATTTAATCTTGTTATATTTGAAATCTTTTTGCAATGTTACAGACTCTTTTATAGAAATTTTGATTGCAAAAGCAAAATTTAATAATGTGTATTCTTTTCTCAGTGCCTTTCACCATTTCTGAAAACTACAAAATGAAAATCTTTCATTAAAAATTTATTTTATTTTTAGATCATAAAATGAAACACCTTAGCTTTATCATATATTAAAAGAAGTTGTAAAAAGGTATTGTATACCTTTGCAAAGTATATCATACCTATTTATCTACAAAATTATCTGTAATAGTTATTATTACAGATAAACTTTAAGTGAGATATTCTGGAAACTTTTATGAGTAGATTTTAATTTAAAAGTTTATACCTTTTCATTTGAATTTTTTTTTTTCATCAGAAAGTATCTTAATAGGAATTTCTTAAGCCAAGTGTGAATGCTTAGTCTTAAATTATCCTTTTCATCAGTATATGTAAAACCTCCAGAAAACATTGAATACTATAAATTTATTGAGAACATAAATATTTCACAATGATTATTTGAAATATTTTAGAATGAAATTCACTTATTAAAAATGAGAAGATCTTTGAAACATTTTCTGTTTTTTTAATTTTTCATTGAAAATTAGTTAAATACAATAAAAATTAGTTGAATACAAAATTTTAGATTTAGTATAATATTCTAAATTTAAAATAATGAAATAAACTTCATTTTAAAGATTTTATGAAATTTATTAAATACAGCAAAACTTTGACATAAACCTAAATGCCTTAGATCTTAATGTTGTGTCGTCAAAATAAAATCCAAGCAGTCATTTAAATTTATTCAGAAATTGTCTTAAAATCTGCTTATAAAAAGTTATCAGTTTGGCAAAATTTATTTTCTTATAATTTGGGGAAATTTGATTTTAAAATTAATTTGGTTTCAAATTTGAATAAGTTGCCAATTGAAAAGTGTTTAATATTTTACACCCACCTTATGAAATCAATTCTGTCAAAATATTGGAAAAAAAGTAACTTGTTAAATAAATGACAAACTATAAATTTTTACATTCATGTTATGTGTTAAGAGACAAATATTGCATTAGAAAATACTTCATTTACCGGATGTCTTAATATTTTACTTTATTAAAATGCTACTCTGAAATGTATATTGTTTCGAATTCATAATATATAATATTAAAATAAATCAAAAGTAAATGATAATTTTTGGGAAAAAAAACTTGTAATTCAAATAAAAGTCATGTAGTTTCACTTAATTTAAGAAGTCAATTCTAGAAAATTTTCAGATTAATAATTGTATGAGAGTTCAAAATTGGTATTTTTTAAATATTTAAATATTATTTAAATATTTATATTTTTTAAATTTATATATATATATATACATATATATATATATATATATATATATATGGTATTTTTATATGGTTTTTTTAAATATTAATATTATTATATATTTTAAATATTTATTATATATATATATATTTTTAAATATTTATATAAAATTTTAAATATTATTATTTTTAAATATATATAATTGGTATTTTTTAAATATTAATAATAAGCTGTAATTATATTATAGCTTATTTACAATGAAAATTCATTGAAAATATTTTTGTAACAGAAAATTCCTTGTAGGTTTCACCAGAATTAAAAATGTTTATTGATTTAGTTAATACAAATATAAAAAGCTTAAAATAAGAATTTGTAAAGCTTAAACTAAAAAATTTCAATCAAGGTTTCGTTATTTAAAAGAAGCTTTGAAGAAAACATTTGCATTGTAAATAAGCTTTATATTTGAGTTGAAAGAATGAAAAAAAAAAGTGTTGTATTAGAAATTATATTTCATATTGTTTAAAATCATATCATTTTGAAAATTTTTACATGTTCAATAGATTTACTTTAAATTTATATAAATTAATTTATAATACATGGTATTAATTATTTTCTATTAACTGATAAATTGCTCCTATTTCCATGTAAACATAATCTTTCTATTTTTGATTTTTAAATTTTTTTTAATTGTCATGTAAATATATTTGGAAATTGACAAGATTACGTTATGCAATAATCTTTTTCGTAATTGTAATGATTAATTACATTTTCTTTATGCATTTTATTATTTAAATAAATATATACCATTATTTTCTTAGGCTAAAGAAAAATCTATTTTTGAGTGACTTAGAAGATTTATGAGTGTTTAGTTAAAGTAAGTTAGAACAATTTGATATACAATAAAAAATCCTTTTTTCTCTTATGATTTTATTTTATATTTGATTTTCGCATGAATCTTTCAGATGCATTTCTGCTTTCTAGTTTATAGTAATGTAGTTTTATAACAGGTTCTTTTGTAATTTTCAATGTTTCAGACATTTTTTATTTATAATACTCTTTAAAAGATTCAACTGAACTAAGTTATATAAATCTATAAACAAAATGCTGTTAATACAAACAGAAGGATTTAGCGTGTGACCAAAAACTAATTCATTTTGCTAGAAAAGTCAAGGAAAATGCTTTTTTCGCAATCACTAGTTTTGATGAAATTAAATAAAATTATAAATTTCGGTAAATCAATGTTTGCAAGTATTAAATGCATTTAGTATTTCTATACTAATATTACAATCAATTGTAATTATTTTGGATCTACAGCTATCCAAACAGTTAAAGAAGTTAAGACATTTCTGTAGAATATGTAATCATTTTAAAAACAAAAAATGTTTATATTGGGTGATTATAAAGAAAAACTATCCTAATACATCAGCTCTCTAGCTTTATATTATTTACAGAAAGTGAAAGAAAGTTTTATAAATTATATTGAGATTTGCTTCTTCAGGAATCACATAGAAAACAACAGTAACTAACAACTCAATTTTATCAAATAGTTATTGTAATAAAATTGAGAATTATAATACCTACCTTTTTTATGGGATTGGGATGTGTCTATGGCAAAAAACCAAAAATAATTTTTAAAGTTTATCTGTAGCATGGAAATTGCTAGCACTAGACAAAATAAGAAAAGTGAAAACAGCTAATAATAACAGAGAAGCAACAGAATGCAAAATTATTTACTCTGTTTCACAAATTTTTCACACAACTTCTTTATAATGACAGTTTGTATGCAACAAATGGTTTTACAAATTTTCCATGAAGTATTATCAATATGACTTCAGATAGAATACGGTTGTAATTTGAGAAGTATGTAATTAATCAACATTTCCAGTTACAAGTAATAGCAACATCTCTTGATCTGACTCTTATTTTGTGCTTGGATGTTTGTAGAAACTCGGAATACACTTTAAAATGTCAGTTCTAGCCTTTTATGTGCAGAAAATAACCATACTTAGTCAGAGTCCACCAAACCCAGTCAGTTAAAACTGTTCAAGGAATAATACATGTTGCAAATTAAAAAAAAAAATAATAATTATACATGCAGTAGGTAATAATATATACAGCAATAATACATATTAAAAACACTGAAAAATTATTTAGTACCAGTTGCAACTATTTTATTGGATAGTTTGACTTGAAAATTTAGCTCATTTGGTTGAAAAAATGAGTACCTATAAAATAAGCATTTCTAAATATTAACATTAAACTATTTTGTGTTAATAGATAGTTGAAATAATATAACGTTTCGAATTTCCTCAAATAAAATTAAAATTCAATTTATTACTAATAGAATTGAATAAATGTCTATAATTAAGCTTATTTAATTATAAATATTTTATAACTGAAAATATGCTCATCAAAAACTATATTTTTTAATTTTTTTGTATTATTTTTTTATTAGTCTCTAAACTGTCCAAATAGGATTTAATTTTATAGTATTCTACTTAAATATCTTAAAACTTATTTTAAAAATAGATAAAACTATTTTTAAAAAAATATCATTATAAACATAAAAAAATTCAAGTTTATTTTCCAACTGTCCAATGGCTTTAAAATAACTCTCATCATATTTAATTATTGTTAAAAAGTTCCTTGACTTCTCCAATGGTAGTTATATTTCTGTCTTTGACACAACTTCAGTTTGTTTTTGATTCATGTAATTTCAAAATGTTAATTTTTTGATTCCAAAACAATATTTAGACAAATGTTTAAGTGATGTGAATAATTTTTTATAGAACATAATAAATGGAAAGTTATATAAATACGGATTTCAATAGTGTTTTTGAAAATCGCGCTAAGGAAATTTTTACCAAAAACCTTATAATCTATTGGTTAGATTTTGGAAAACTTGTTATGAAACCAACTAACATCAATAGTTATAGATATCACTCAAACTTATAGTTCAGCTGGTAGTTGAAATATTGACTCTATGCCCTTTAATTCAATGATTCATGGTTTGATTCCGATATCATCGGTAAATATTTATTGTAGTTCATAATCTATTTTAAACTAAGTCCCAGCATTATTAGTTTTTATATACAAAAAGTGACCATATAGCAACAAACAAACTCTTAATTTTTTAGTTTTTCATTTTTATAAGACACATTATTATTAAAAATATAATTGTTTTCTAAGGTTATAATTGTCATTTTTTTCCTTCAAAAAATTGGCCTGTAGTTTAATTTATAATGAAAATATTTTTAAATAGCTTTATCTCTGCTGAATTATTATTTTTTATCTTGATATTGAAGTCAATGCTTATAATATCTTTGTAATTTTGAGTATGTCTTGTTTGAATATTTCAATTTAATTCTAATTGTTTTTATACAAATCACAAGAATTAATAATCATGAGCTATTAACTACAGTTATCTGAATAGTTTGTTTGGAATGTGTTTAAAACATTTTGTTTGAAAATTTAAATTTCATACAATAAGTGCTGCAGTAAAATTCATTTAATGAATAGGTGGTTAAGATTGTGCACTTAATTGTCCATTTATTTTTTTATATAAATTTGTAATAGTTAGATAATTTATTTTTTATTGTGTCATTTCATAAATCATTCATATTTATTTGTTATTCTTTGAAAAATCATAAAATGTTGATATTCATTTTGTATATATTTACTTACATGATAGAATAATTTGATGATAAAATAATTTAATGCCGGATAAGACATTTGAATTATTTGATTTAAGTTATATATTTGTTAAGTTTTATGATATATCTCATGTATTTTAGTAAATGTTTCACAATCTGTGTAAGGTATATATTACATTTTAATGTATTTTTAATTAAATTATTATTTACATATAGGTGATTATAAAGAGTAGAAATGACTTCATCTACTTTAGTAGAAACTGTTTCTATTGACTATGAAGACTTTAGTGAAAGCTTTCTAACTTGTGGTACTTGTTTGTGCACATACGATGGCCAAGAGCATACCCCGAAATTGTTACCCTGTTCCCACACTGTTTGCCGAAGTTGCTTGGAAAGAATAGCTGCTGGCAATGGTGTACGAGATGCTGGTTCATTTCGTTGTCCTATTTGCAGGGAAACGATTCCCTTGCCTCGTGGCGGCGTTAATGCACTTCCACCTAGCTTTCTTGTTAATCAGCTGTTAGATCTCATGTCACGACAGCGAAGGGAAGTAATTCCAAAGTGCTCTTTACATTCAACTCAAGAGCTCCTGTTTTGTGAAACATGTGACTGTGTCTTTTGCAGATTGTGCACCACTGGAGCGCATGGAAATGGCACTGAGAGTGGCCAGCACACTGTCATACCATTTTCCATCGCTATTAAAAGGATGTCTGAAATTCTTTTGTATAAAGCTCACCTCTGTATCAGCAAGCTGAACAGAGCAGCAGAAAATGTAAATGAAGAAATAACAAAATTAGATTCAACTGCTGATGAGACGTTTGAAGCAATCAATCGATCAGTGCAGGAAATAACTACCGCCATTGAACAACGGCGTTGTGAGCTCATTGAAATGGTGAAAAAACTTAGGAATAATAAGAAGAAAATATTAGTTGATCAATTGTCCATTATTGAGTCTGAAAAGGAAAAAGTGGAACAGCAGTGCAATGGATTGCAATATCAAGTTGAAGTTCGCAATATCACAAACAGGATCAGTGACTTGAATAAGAAACTTGATTCTTTGAATGCAGTCATGGAACCCAGAGAAAATGCTTTTCTTAAATATGAACATGAGCATAACACAGCATCCAATGATATTGAGAAATCGTTAAGGGAGTTTGGTCGTGTGCGCTCCAGTACCACATACCCAGCTTTGTGTTCAGCAACAGTTGACCCTTGCTCTGCTCATCTAGAAACTACTGCCTGTATCACAACCTATGATTATCATGGAACACCTCAGACCGATGGCGGCGATCCCGTTGTCATCGACTTAAGGTACGAGAATGGGGATAGTGTTAAAACCCATCTGTTTGATAGAAATAATGGCACTTACGATGTCAATTTCCTCCCAGAACAACCTGGAAATTATAAGTTAAATGTTACTGTATTTGATCGGCCGATTAAAGATAGCCCATTTCATTTTATAGCCTCAGAGCATATAAACCCAGTTTCACAATATGGTATGCGTGGCAGTGGGGACTTGCATTTTTTGCAGCCTGTAGGAGTAGCTATATCAAGTTGCGACAAAATATTTGTACTTGATACAGGAAATAGTCGAATTAAAGTTTTGACAAAAGAATTTGAGTTAATACGTCACATAACTGATGTGGGCATGGAAGAGCGTAGTGGTACAGGCATAGCATTATCTTCAAAGAATACTCTTTTTGTAGCCAACTGGAGAACAAAATATGTAACAGAACTGGATTTTGAAGGATCGGTTATACAAAAATTTACTCATGAAGATTTTGTGGAACCCATAGATCTTACAATAAACAGCAAAGGACAGGTACTTGTGGCAGATAATGGTGCATCTTCAGTATTTATTTTTGATTCATCGGGCAATTTTGTTTCAAGATTTGGTAAAAAAGGCTCTGAAAAAGGATCATTTACTTTACTTAGTTCCATTACATGTGGACCACAAGATGAAATAATCGTGAGCGACTCAAGGATACAAATTTTTAGTGCAGTGGGAAAAGTTCTCAGAGAAATTTATCCAGAAGGCAAAGGGAAAGGTCATCATGGTGGGATTGTATTTGATGGAAAAGGAAATCTTTTAGCTACTAGAAGTGAGAAATCTGGTAGCTTTATCCAAGTATTTAGTTATCAGTCTGGCAATTTGCAGTTTACAATTGATAGTCATGAGGCTAAATTGAAGCGGCCTACTGGCCTTGATGTAACTGATGATTACCATGTCATTGTTGTAGATCTTGGTAATGATTGCGTTAAAAAATTTAGATATCGATAAAATCTATTAAAAGAATTTCCTTATTATGAGTAAATATCCCAAAATAATGTTTTTCACATAAGTAATAACAGCAACTTAACTTATTAAGACAAAATAAATTATCTTTTTATCTATATACGTTTTTTTTTTTTTTTTTTTTTTTTTTTTTGTTTGTTTGTTTGTTAAATTTAAGTAAACTTTTTCAGATTGAGTAAGTTTGAATTTCTAAGCTTATTAGTTTGATGTTCATATAGAATTTATTATTTACATTATTTTATTAAAAAACGTTCTTTTTCCATCATTTGTCATAGAAAAAAAAGCTGTTCTGATTTTAATAATTTGTAAATTTACATGTGTTTATTTCTTTTAAATATTTTATGTGGTAAATAACTAATGATGTTGATGGGTGAGCCTTAAGAGGATTGCAATTGAATGGTGAATTTCCATGACATTTTGAAGTGATTACCGATCCTAATTTTCCTATATACTTCTTAAACTGCTGATTGTCACCTAAGGTGATTGGGACTTAATAAAAATTTAAAATAGCTCATGAAAAGTTTACCTACCTCTGTTGGGGACAAATCTGTTAGGGCAATGTAAATGATATTTAATAGTTACATGCATGATATTTTTTGTGCGAATCTTTTATATCTAATAATATTCTTTCTTAATTAAGTTATTGTTATAAATTAAGCACTAGATTAATTTATTACTCTTATACATATATTAGTTTTTAAAGGCATTAATGTTTAATATAGTTAATATAGTTAACTGTTAAATTTTACATCATAAAATTATTTTCTGTGCTTATTTTTTCTCTCTTTTGCTGCTGCATAATTTTATATTCCTACTGTGAAAAAGATTAATTTCTTATAAATTTTCACCAACAATATTTAATATTAATACCAGCAGATAGTGCTCCTTATACTTCATTAGAAACTTTACTTTTAATATTCTTTTACATTTTATTGAAATCTAAAGTTTATTTTGCCTACAAAGTGAGACAAATTTATTTTAATGAAATTTATATTTTAGCTTCTTATGTGTTCTTGAATTGAAAAATTATGATAAATACTGGTATGTGTATTTTCTTTTCATGTTACCTGATAATAGAAAAAGATTTTTCGAAGATTTTTATTGCATATCATATCTAGTTAAGTGATGAGAATAATAAACAGGAAATTAACATCAAAAAGTCTATTTAACTGAAATCATTAAAATTATAATGATATGGTTATATATTAAAAAGAAAAGCTTTTCTCCATGAAGGAAAAACTAAAAGCATTGTTTGTTAGGAATAAATAAATGCTCATGTGGGAATAATTTTCGCATGATTAGTAAGTCACAGAGTTTCTTATAATCATAAGTTATCTACCACATAAATATGATTTTTAAGCTTAAAAATATTTGTTTTTGTCCATTGTATGTTTATTCTTGTAATTTAGGGATTCTCTCTATTGATTTTTATTTACATCTATTGATGTATATGGTAATTTATGATTTGAATTCATTATTGCAATTTATTCTTTTTTGAATCTCATCTTCCATAATATTTAACCTCAATATGTGCTAGTTTTTTTTCCCCCTCCAGTTTTACTATTTTGGTACTTTTTTTATCTAATAGAATTTAATTTACTTTGATGTGTTAATGCATTTATTATTCAGTATTTTAGTAAATACCAAAGATACGTTTACACAGTTAATAAGTTTTCTTCATTTATATTTGATTAAACAGTATTTAAATTTTTATATTAAATATACTATTTTTGGATATCTGTAATAAAATAATCTTCAGGTTATACACTTGACTTTTTCTTTATTTTTACA
The DNA here is from genome assembly GCA_026290005.1 of Latrodectus geometricus. Lineage (NCBI taxonomy): Eukaryota > Metazoa > Arthropoda > Arachnida > Araneae > Theridiidae > Latrodectus > Latrodectus geometricus. Next base: position 20,532 of record JAPDSC010158990.1, read on the forward strand.
ATGAGGAAGCTTAATACATTGCATTAATATAAATATTAGCTTAAACTATATAATCTTTAACAAAATATAAAGTAGTCTTCAATATTTAACAGTTTCATAGAATATTCTTAGTTATAATGTATAAAATAGTATCTCCTTACTAGGAGAACAAATGCACAAGTACATATTGTCATGTGTATAAAATAAAAATGTTGTTTGTCTATAAATAAAAGCAATTGCAATTGTATATTTTCAAACAATGTGTATTCTCTACAATTCACATTTTTCTTTCCTTGTATTTGTCAAATACCAAGATGAAAATTGAAATCCTCTTTTATTTTAATATTTTAAATATAACAATTTCTAAATTGGGCAGCAATTTCTAAGTTGTTGCTATTAATTTGTTACATTTAATAATTGTGTGCCATATGTGATCATTATTGTCTTATTTTATCTGATTCAATTTTTCTTGCCAGAATTTGCTTATAAAAAATAACATTTTTGTTAATGTATAATTAATGATACTAATCCATAAAAAGCAAAAGAGTTCTGTAAACCACAGTTTCTTATGTAATGAATATCTGTTATGTTCCATCACTGCCATTTAGAACTTACTGATTTCATTTTTAACATTGTTCTACTTAGTTCTCTGCTCTGATCGGATCATAATATTTATTTTGTCAAAGTTTTATTCAAATATAAATAGATTTAAAATAATAATGGATAACAGTATTTCCCTTCCTTTTTACAGCCTACAATTTCTATTTTATCATCTATAATTTTAGGAATTTTTAAAATGTGTAGTTAATTTGTTTTAGAAAAATATTGTATAAAATATTGAAAATATTAGTTATAAATCCTGAATTTATTTTAAGTTTACTGCTTTTAAAATTGTCTTGATTTTTTCCTTTACTGTTTACAAATTTAACACATCAAGGCTTATTTATATTTCCAAATAGCATACATTATCTTAACAACTTTGTCTCTATATAAACTAAGAAAATTGAAGATTAAAAAGGTTTTAAGTTCTTTTGATTAAAATTAAAATTTTTTTATAATTCGTAAAATACAATGTTTTTATGTTAAAATTAATGTAAATGAAAAAAAAAATTGTATAGGATGAACTGATGTATAATTTTTTAATTATTTAGGTTTTGTATTTAGATACTTTAAATATCTAATACAGTCTAAATATCTTAATTTAAGATATTGTTAATTCAATTGTAAAAAAAAGCAAATTTTTTATTTTATTAAAAGATATTCTTTTAATATATGAGGAATTATCCATTTTTCTAGTTTTCATATTATGAGCAGGATTTTGTGAATTAAGGATGAGAAATATTTAAACAGATTTGATATGTTATTTAATTGATAAGATAAGAACTGAAAATTATTATGCAATTTTTGCACTAATGTTTTATCTTGATAACTAGAAATTATGTAATTTAAACGGTTTTTTCTTTTACACGCAAATTCTTTTGTGCTCTTTTAAGTTTCATGAAAGCTATTTGGTTTTAAAACAAACCAAACTTTGATTTAGTTTGTTCATTACATTTCTGCCTACAAATATAAAGAAACATTTTTAGGAGATTAGTTTTTTTCCCGTTTTAAATTTGCAATATTCCATTAATATTCAGAGCATAATAAGACATTTTTTATGATCAAATCCTTATCGCCCTTTAAGAAATTAATTTTAATTTATATGTTTACATTATGTAATTGAAAATGAACAATAATATTTGAGGAAATTAATTTCCATGAAAATGAATTGCAAGCAGTTCTCAATTGTTGATTTTAAAACTGATGCATTATTATTTTTATTGTATTACTGTTTTAAAATTGATGTTTTATTCTATTTGCTCTACTGGGATAAAATTTTTGCAGGCAAAAATTTCTGGTAAATTGAGCATGGGCATAAAATAAATGCTGAATAATTCAGCTCTCTTTTGCACTAGTGTTGAACACTAGTTTACATTATAAGATTTTTGAGAAATTCATGTAAATAATTATAATTTGAGAACTGGTTGCATTGAGCTTTTTATAAAGTGTTCATTTTCTCTACCTGAAAACAGAGTAATGTTTTCGCTATTTAGAATAATATGACATAATTAATAATTTTATACTGAAAAAAGTCATTAATTTACATTCTGAATTATTTTCAAATGTTATAAAGATTTTAATTATTTCAGTGCTATAGGTTTCAGTCTTTTGTATGATTAAAACCTATAGCTATAATAAATTTATAATTATGCTGCTAAAAGTCAGATTAATGAAAATATACTAAAGAATTTTCAGGTGCATATAAGCATATTTATATTTCGTAATTTTTAAAAAGTAATGAAAATTACTTTAAAATCAAAACTATTATTTTAACTGATATTGTAATGTATAATTCTCTAAGTTGATGCCAATTTGCAGACAGTAAATGTAGTGACTATAGACTTTGGAAAAATAATTTGAAATTCAACCCCTACGAATAATAATTTTTAATACATTTAAAAAAATGTATATTAATATTGCTGGAAAAGGTTGGGAATCACTGTTTTGTGATACTTATATATTTTGCTTTTTGATCATTTAGTCTGATTGCATGAGGAAAATGCCTCAAATTGTATTTGAGACTTTCTTGTTGATGTTTATTTCTCCTGTGGCAACTATTATTTATGATGTTATTCATGTATATTTTGTTTTGTGCCATTTTTGTTGATTCTAATGTAAATGTAAATGCGCTGGTCGCAGTTTCAACAAATGTCTCATATTTAGTGAAAAACAATTAGTATACAAATATATTGCTCCTGTTGTATAAGCAACAATCGAGCTAGAGATGTCTTTTGGCTTGATCACACTATGTTCGGTGAAAGTATTCGTTAATATTAATAAGTAAATTTCCAATTTATTTTCAGTGCCTTAGTCTACAATAACTTCTTACATTATCGTGAATATATATTTATTTATTTATTTATTTATATTTGAAAAACTTGATGGTATGTACCATTAACAATTTGTACTCTTATTTTGAAGTTTTTTAATTTAATATTTTAAATACTTTTTTTTTCTTTACTTTTTTCAACAAATTATGAAAAATTTTCAAAAGATAATTTAAATATCAGGAAAATTTTCTCTTTCAATGTTTTTGATTTAAAGATTATTTTTTTATTTATCCACATGAATTTTTTTTTTTTTTTATTAAGTATTTTAAAACTAATTTCTTTTAAAAGTTGAGTTTTTGTGCCCTGTAAAATTTTTCAAAATTTATTTTCAAAAAAAATTTTTAAAACATTTTTACTTTTTTAAATTAAAGGTGATTACAATTATTTTGTAGTTTAAAATGAGATATCTTAGTGTGTGATGGCCACTCTAGTATCTACTCTATCTGAGCAATAATTTTATATTCCTCAGCCTACTCAGCTTGTGTTATTAGTGTATTGTCTTGCTTCTAGTCAGTTCAAAGAAGAAGCTTTATGCAACAGGATAATTAAATAAAATACTTTTCTCTATGCCTTTAGTGTGTCTATTTATTTTAAGAAACAAACAGCTTTTATTGAATAAATACATGCACTTTTGTTATCATGATCAGATTCTCCTATCGCCAACCCCTAGTGTTCGTTAAAAAATTCGAAACTTATATATATATTTACGAAGAGATAAAAAAAATGTCTGAAAATATTTGTGTTTACGAACTTTTTCCGCCACATAAACTCAATTATATAGGAATCGTATTTACATTCAGGACTCGCGCTCTGACATATTTCCATTTCGTCCTATAACCTATGACAATCCGTATTTGAATTGATGAAATTATGTTTGTTATTAACAGTAAAATGATCAAATCTTGAATCTGTCATTTATTTACTATTGTTTGAGATAAAAACTCGAAATTTACTTACCAAAATGTTGCTCTGGTAAACTGAAGTGATGACTAGATATGATTTTACCAAAAACATTTAGTTGCAGTCTGAAACAAATAACAGAAAAGTACTATAAATATTCACTTCAAAATTCATCATGTTCATTGTTAATTTGCGAAGTACAATTCTTGAATTGCTATCGAAAAAAAATTATTTCTATGCGAAACAAAAAGTAAGTAACTTTATATTTTGTTAAAGTTTAATTGAAGTTATTGGTTAACTTACCTCAAGAATTTTTGTTTTCTTCATAATCCAATGGTATTATTTTTTATTAGAATGAATTATTTATGAATTAAAACAGGCTGAATTTTAAATAATTTTCAACGGTACATAAAACTGTAAACTAAGATTATTAACAATCTTTCAGATTATATATTTACACAAGCATTAAATTTAATTTGTTTTGTTTTAATTGATACTGAGAAATATATAAGTGATTTTTAAAAAATCAATTGATTTTTTATAAACAGTGTAGAGGCAATTTTTAAAACTTTAGAATAATTGGCCCCGCTGCCATATACTCTTTGGAGAATTTTTTAGCCTCGAAAGAGATGTCGTCAAGCTGACGTTATAAATTCTTGAACATAATTCTTGAAAAGTGCTTTCGCACCTATAAAATTGAACTGGATTAACAAAAAGCGTAATATATTTTTGAGATGTTAGGATTTTGAAAAAGAAAACAAGAACTTTAATTTCCCAAATATAGATACAAATGAGTTAAGCACAAGAACATTAATTTTCGCAAATTAAATATAAAATACAATTTAGATTACATAGTAATTTTAAAAAAGAAAACGGAAATATTAAATCCAAACGTGTAAATTCAAATTTCTTTTCTTATTAAAATACCTACTGGAACAAAGCTTTAAATTCCCTCGCAATGACGTGAATACTAGAGTTGTTAAAATAGTGACTTAAAATATTAGTTTTCTTGATCTCTATGACTTAATAATAAATTCTGGTTACCACAGATAAACGATGATATCTGGCAAAAAATTGACCAAAATTCTAAAATTCACACCAGGGATTACATAGCAGCTGTGCCGATTGATCAATATATAGGTGATTATCAAAGTAACGGAAGTACTTTTACTATGTAATATTCATTTTTAAAGAATCCATTGTTAGCATGGTGCAGGATCTCTAAAGACTCATTTTATTCAAATGTTCAATAATTATAAAGAAAAAAAGTACTGGCAGTCCTCTTGCAGGAAAAAATGGCATCAGAGGTGAGATCTAGTCATTATATATATGTTTAATGGCATGAACTAAATTTAAAAGAAGGTAAGAAATTATGAAGTAATAGATTTGATTATAAGTTCCTAAAATGTTAAGAGTGTTACAAAAAATAGATTCTAAAATTTTCATTATCTCTGAAAACTCCGTTAAAAGTACATATATATTCACGGTGTATATTTTTTTTCGTGTGATTTCAAGCAACAGTAAAAACTGTTTTTTAGTGAAAATATGATATTTTATCTAATAGAGTGATAGGAATTAATTGATTCTTAGCTATGAAATTTTTTAAGGATTTACATTAATTTTAAACTAAACTTCAATGGAATTATTTAACGTGTATTTTTGAAATCATTAATATTTTGCCGATTTTTATATTCAAATCATTCAAAAATTCCTAAAGATTTAGCATTATTGGTCCCAATAAAAAGAAAACTCATAAAAGTTATCGGGCAATAAATTATTAAAGCAATCACTGAATGATTCTTACAGCTTTTATTAGTTTGTTATAGATTAAAAATTTCTAGAGATTTATAATTGAAGATAAAGGCACACAGTTTAATTTTAGGTATAAATGTAAGATCGCTTTTTTTATTTTATTATTGTTATTATTTTATCTTGCTCGGTTTTATTTATTGCTTCAATAAAAGTTAACTGTTTCAAAAAGTTAAATTATTCATATTTACTTTTTGCAATATGTTTTCTTCATACAGATGTTTACTTAGAGCTAAAAATTTAATTTGGAAAATGCAATCTTATTTTATGAACCATAAAAATATGAATTTTTGGATTTCTTGTACGTTTACATTTTAAAATTCGATAAGATATTTAATACAGCATTCTTTACTCAGAATAGTGCTTTTAGAATTCTTGATTATCTGAAGTAATTCTTAAGAGTGATTTACGATTAAAAATGTTACCATTCTTATGGTGCATTTTGAACATAGTACATTGGTTACCAATTGTTTAATATATCTTTGATATATTGTTGTTTATTTACAACTATATTATAAAATAATTTTTTGAATGTTCAAGAACTTTATTGAAATCATTTGCTACATTTATTTATCTACTAATATTTCTGTGTATAAATCAGAAATTTTTTTAAAAAAAAGCGTTGTGAAAAATATGTCTGTAGGAAGTTTTTAAATATAATGAAATATATATTTGAATCGTCAACATTTGAATATATTAAAATTTTTAGTTATAACTTATCTCCTCACTTCTTTTGATTTTTATGTATTATTTTAATAATTAATATTGAAAAAATTATGTCTTTAATTGTTATATATACTAAAACATTACTAATTCAACTTCTAATATTATAATTTAACTTGATGTGTTTGAATAATATAATTCATAAAACTCTTACTATAATCATTGATAGTTCATATTTTCGTCACTAGATGTCAGCACCAAATATATGAATTTTGAAGACAAAATTATTATATTCATATATTCAATTTTATATCGTTATAATGAGTTTAAATGGACTAATTATAAAGTTAAATGCATGTATATTAACTAAGAAATCCCTTAATTTTATATAGATATCTAGCCTAATTACAGTTTCCGATTAATTTGTCTTATGTATAAAACTAATGTATATGAGAAATAAATTATATCAAGAGAATGTTACAACTCTTTGAAATATTTCTATGTTTAACTATAAGTAAAAATGAAAGTATCATAAAAAATATCAGACAATGAAACTTTAAAATAATCTCTGGATGATTCTTAGTGTGACGTAATTTAAGAATTTCTGGAGTTTTATAATTGAAGATAAAGACAATTTGGATTAGGTAAAATTGCAAGACCACTTATTCTTTATCTTGCTCGGTTTTATTTATTGCTTCAATTAAAGTGGAATGTTAAAGTTGAGCTGTTTCAAAAACTTAAATTATTCATAATTTTTTGTTCGTGCGATAGCGGGTTTGTTATCTAACTTAAATAAAGAGCTTTTTGCTGAATTGGGTTTGTGCTAATTTATCTACGAACCATCTCGATAAATTTAATCATGCTTTTCAACTGTAACTATGAAACAGTTTTCCTGAATTTGCAACCCTATGATGATTATTATGTCACGTTTCTGTCTGTTTCTGCTGACCGATGCCGTTGAATACAGCAAACCACCTTCAAATAATGAGATCAACACATGTGCTCCTACCATCTGCTCATCGCTACAATTTCGAAGGAATGTTGTGGACCTTTGTACCCTAAATTATTTTAGCTGATCTAACAATCACACAACACACACTTTACTTTTTACCATTATTCCAAGGAGAAACAATCGAGTTTTACAAATCATTATCAAAGTGTAAAATTACTAATGATAATTAGTAGTAGATTTGAAATTTATTGGTAGAAATTAAAATTATTTTAAATAATTCTTAGAAATAAGAGTAATTCTTAGAAATAAGAGTTATTCTAT
>JAPDSC010158994.1:344-10893 GCA_026290005.1 Latrodectus geometricus
TATTCTGATATCTTTTCCTTTTATTATTTTTGCCTGCAAATTAAAATCTTTAAAATGTATATTCAAATAGTTTCAGATATTTTTTAGCTTCTAATACACATCAAATGTTTAAATGTAAAACTTTTCTAGAAATCACAAAATTACATATTACGCATTTTTGTCTTAGACTTAACTTATCTAAAATATATGTTTAGCTACAATTGTGTCTGAATGTCATTTTTCAAAACATTTTGTATTATGTTGTATATTTTAATATTGTAGCTGAACTGATATAGCTGTTAAAGTATGATTTAACTTTAACAGCTATATCATCAGTATTTTTACTAAAATAAGCCCTTTAGTAGAAATATCTTTAAATAATGTATTTCTACTAAAGGGCTTACTTCATACTATTTCAAGTCAAGGTGGGCGTCTCTCATGCTTATCAGCACTAACAAAATTTAATATCAGGATTTAAAAATCAGAATTCGAGATGTAATCTCAGAATTTTAAATATGAACACATTCATCATCAATTATATGTATTATTTTAATTTTATTCAATCGGTAATGTAATTCATTACAAATGAACGGTTTAAATATTGTAAGCAACCCTGGCGATGTATCCATCTACGCTCGAGCCAACATTTCTTAAAAATCAATTTTCATTTTCTCCCATCTTCTTCTTTTAGATAAATTATGATTATAAAAACATAAAATTAGCCAAAATATTAATTACATATAACACACTTTTTGTGAAATTGATTATTTTCTAGTAAAATTTTAAAAAAATGGCTATTACTGTACAGAAAATGTCAATGCATCAATCTTAATTTACTTTTGCCATAAGGTTTATGTAGCAATGTTTTTTTAAATTAAGCAACAACTAAGATAAATTATTAGATATGAAGAAATTATGGTTAAAACTGTAAAGCATTATGGATGTATTACATAATTTTACCTAACCTTCCAATTTAAAATAGCTACAAATGAAATTATCATACATACATATTCAAACTTTTTTTTCCTTTCATAGATAAAAGTGCTTTAAACGTGTAATCTAAGTTTCAAACAAATAGTTTTATTATTACCTGAGACATCGTGTTAACTTTTTGAAGATTTTGAAAAAACAAATGAGAGAAGCGCATTTAAAGTGATAGTTTCGTTTGTGTAATAGTGACGAATTTGTTAATTATTTCCGAATGTACGAGCTAAATAGCGGCCTCGTTGTTATGGCTATCAATCAAGAGTTAATTATAATTTTTTAAAAAAATAGTAAAAAAAATAAATAGCACTATTTTTACACTTCCGGTTTGAAAATGGAACAACCACTTTCATTTCTTGAAAGACGAAATATTTTAAAGTTCCTGTAACTTAATTTTTATTTGACTTACAATAACAAGAAAAACTGTTTTGAAAACTATAAGATCTGATGTAAAGTAAATCACATATAAAAAAATTAACACTCACAGTCTAAATAAAAATTTTTTAACGTAGGCAAATGAATACTTTAAGTAGCAAGGTGGTCTTAAAATAAATTAAGTAAGTACAGAGTAAACATTTTGCTTTTCGTGTGAAGTGGTGCACTTTCACATTTGCAAAAAAAATTTTTCCATCCACCATGTTATACAAGAGTTTCTCCAAAAGTGTTGCTGAATTTTAAGCATTTTTTATAAGGTTTTAGTATTTCAAACGTAAATAATTTAATTTCTTAAATTTTTCCATTAGTAACCGTAAATAAAAAAATGGACTCAAATTTTTAATTTCAATTTAAACACTTAGATATATGGCTCATTCAAATTTTAATTTTTCTTCTGTTTATTTAAGGCATAATACTTCAGAATATATGATGATATTTTCCAGTAAAAGCTAAAATAATTCTCCTGGAATCCTTTTAAGCAATCAAACATCACCCTTATTTAATGAATATTGGTATTCGAAATCATTGAGTCGTTTCTCCAAGATCTCTTGAGTTTAGACATTTTATTTGCTGCAGACAACTTGCTTCTCGTGACTGAAGGGAATTTGCTTCAAAAATCAATAATTTCCTTGAGGTTTGAGAAATAAAAACTTCTCATTGTAAAACGAAAATATCTTTGTACGAGAACATTTGAAGCTAATATATCAAGTGTTGAAATTCAACCAAGTTTAAATTATCTTTAATGATCCAATTCGGTAATGCTTATCCATTTACAATTTCGCGAATTGTTACTCGCTTGTATGCATCAAAGATTTTATTTTAGCGTCATCAGTCTTAATTGCCATTCAGCATATTAAAATTGCGTGAACAAATTTTATATGCAAGTATTTTCGATGGCATTCAATCAGTACTTCGGTATATGAGTAGAGTGTTTTTAATTTTCCTTGAAAAAAATTTTATTTATTCCATAAATAAAATACACTAAATATATTATAAAATAGAATACACCGTTTACGATATTAAGATTATGTTTGGTAAGATACTGAATAAATTCTTACTGTGTAGAATTAATCTAACTTTTTCTTAAACAAGTTTTACAAGTATAGCCTTACTATGTACTTCAACATAAAACTTATTATTAAATGCACTGCAAAATATAAATAAAATTAATTTATATTTCACAAATGATAAATTAATTTTATAATAATTAATTTAATTATTAATAGTACTAATAAATAAATTTATTTTATTATAATAATACTAATTAGAAATTAATTAAATTTCTAATTAGTATTTACTATGAATATTCAGTATTAGTATGAAAAATTTGAAAATAACCCATTATTTTCACAGTTTCATGATATATAAAGAGAAAGAATTAATTTTTTAAAATTTAATTATAGTTTATTAAAGACAATTTTGAAAAAATCATCGTGAAAAAAATATAAGGTCAATAATATAATATTTTACGAAAAGTTTTAAATATTAAAATAAAAAACGGAAACAAATGATGACTAAAATTAATGTATGTTTCTTTCCTTTTTCAGAAGAAAGTTTAATGAATTCTTTTTTGGTTATAAACTTTTGCTATATTTGTAAACCTCCTTATTTCACATATTGTGTATTTTAAGAAGAAACATTAAGAAATCCATAATGTAGTAGATATTATTGTTCAAAGTTTAGCAAATTTCTGCTTCTTATTAAGACCTAAATATCAAATGACTTACTGATATATTATCTCGTTCCTTTTTCTGAGCTACTAATTTTCTTTCCGCAGTTTCGACGCAAAATAAGGATGATAAATGACTGCAAAGTTTTGAACTTTGTTATTACATTTAAGAATATCAGCAATAATTTCTCAAAGTGGAGGCATTTATCTAAAGTTTTTATCGTGAAAACTTCCCGCGAGTTCGAGTTAAGTAAATTTATAGAATTTTTTTACTAACACCATTTGTTGAAAAAAAGATAACTTCAAAGTTTTCTTCTTTAAAAAATCACATAATAGTATTTACCATTTTTAATATTAATTTAACAAATCTCAACATTTAAACTAATATGTCACACACACATAACATTAAATAAATGTAATGAAATGAGTTTGCTTACTTAAATAAACGTTGTCCCTCAATAAATTAATCATTCAAACTTTTTAATTAATTTCCAATCAATTTACATAAGCAAATGCAGAAAGAAATTGTTTCGGTATCAAAACTGAAGTCAGAGTTTCTTTTTATTTTACCAATGATTTTTAAAAATAAATTCCGCTTTTTACATTGTTTGAAGATAATAATTAACAGTTATGATTTTGTTTACTTCTTAAGTTATTTATTTATTACACAAAATTAATTATTGTAAAAATGAGTTATTTTTTTTTATGTTTTGCATAGGTTCAAACCTACTATTTCTAAAATAATCTTCAATATTAAAAACACATTTTTTTATCATACTAAGTTACGCTTTTAAAATCTTTCAAGTAATTTCTTACCATTTCTTTTTAAACCTCTAATGTATTTCCTAATTTTCACTATTGCATTATTCCACAAATTATTAGTCTAATTATTATTATTTGCTTAAGTTTTCAATAAATTTGGAAAATTTTTAGTTTTGTAACTACAAATATGTATGGCAATTTAATGAATATATGCTAATAAAAAAAATATATGAAAAGTAAAAACATGTTTTGGGGGTTTCTGAAAAGTAAATTAATAATGAGTTCGGCTAAAGCTATTTCTTTTATTTATATTTTAGGAGCGTATTTTTGGCAACGCAAAAATTATTAATCTGAAACTATGTACAGAAGCGTATAAGAGCCGGTACGAAGTGTAACTGAGGTAGTTGATAAAAAACTTTAGTGTTCCAAAAACTTAAAATAAATTAATTACTTAAAATAAATAAATTTATTACATCAATATTAAAAGAAAAATACTGTCAATTTATTAATTAGTTCAGAATTATTATCATTATGAGAATAAATATTATTAAATACAATTTTGAGTTCACTGGACAAAACTGAATTCCTGGGTTGTGCATTTGAAACACAGAGATAGGACTTATTTAATTAATAAAATATCCTATATAAAAATATCCATTTGCAATTTAATGTTGAAAAGTTTGATTTTCTTGTACAAGTATATGTATAATCAAATATCTTGTCACCCCCTAAAAATGAACAACTTCATATTTAAATTAGTCTATATAAAGAAATTAAACTAAAAACCTAGAAATAATAAATAAAATCTATAGAATAAATTAAAGAAACAAGAGAAAGAGAGAGGTGGGGGAACCTTGAATAATAAAAAACTAATTTTAATAATTTAAAATTATCTTTTAAAAACTGAAACGAATTTTGAGGGTGAATTTTATTACAAAATTAAAATGAAATCCTAGGATTACAGTTTATTCAAATATTAGTTATAAATATTTCAAAAGTTTAATAAATACTTCAAATGTGAGTTTTATTTTAAAAACATAAGGGAATGTAATGGGGTAAAAAAATGTCTTTGTAACACATAAAATGAAATTTTAGATCATTTAAATAATCCTTGAAAACAAATTATAAAGGAATTCTTATTGCAAAGAAATCTTGGAATACAACAGATTTTCGAAAGATATGTGTTACTAAAATATAATATAAAAAAAATTAAGTTTCCATCATTACGAATACCAATACCATTAAGTCTTTTTATTAAATGACGGGCCATGATACCATTGTAATATTAGAAAACTGAGTAACTGGTCTCTCATCGTTGAAGACATTGGGTAATAAATGACGAATAATACTTTGATGATTTTCTAAAAAAATATTTGTATTGTTATTAATATAATGGATTGGTCATAATAAGACTTAATATGTAACATCTGAAATAAAATATTTATTTTAAAATCATGAGTGTCCTTGAAGACGATATTTCAATTTTTAGTCTGAATATTAAAATGGTGAAATATGTAAACGATGAGCATATTTTATAGTAAATAACTATATCTTCCTGTTAAATGTTTAAAAAATCTCTTGAAAATTTCATCAAATACAACAACAAGAAAATTTTCAAATGGAAATTAATAACTATGATATTATGGAAATAATATTAAAATACAAAAGGAGATTATTGATAAAATTATAAGCAAATTCAGTTCTACATTTAGAAATGCAGAACAACTGAAAAAGAGATCCATTACTAAACACAACAAGATAAAACATTGTTAGATAAATTTTTTACTAAATTAAGAATACTTAATTTTCATCGTACCATTAAAGAAGGAAAAAAATTGAAAGAAATAATAAGGTAAGTCTTTGCTAAAAGCCTAAAATAGTAATTTTTTATCTTAAGCTTAAGTTCTCACATTTAATATTTTTGTTGTAAATAATAAAACAAATTTAAAATATTTCTTTCGTGTTGGTCTTAAAAATTATTATTTACACAATTATTTACTTAACATTAGTCAGCAGCTTATTTTTATTTACATAAATCTAAAATACGATTTTTTAAATTTTTACATCATTAAATTTTTCAACTTTAGGATAAAATTTTTATTTGCTGACTTTTTGTCAAAATTTTATAATTATAAGGATACATATAACAAACCTCTCACACAGGTTTGTACTAAAGTATTTCACAAAACACATTAAAAAACTGTTAATTATTTAAATAGTTCTCACCTTTTTAAATTTTATTTTATGATGTATTACAAATATACTGATGAATTGTTTAAATTAATGCTAATTATGTACTAACCGTATTTATTAAGTATAAACAGTTAATATTTTATGTCAAAACTTTTTCAAACTTCTTAGTCCATAGCAAATCAGGAGTAATAAAAGATTCTTAAAATTTCGTATGTTTATTATATTCCCTTAGTTGCGTGTAAATAAGTTATAATATTTCAAAACTTGATAACATGGTAAACACAACTAAAATATCAATGTTTTCTACTCTTTTAATTTCTAAAATAATATTTTTTGATATTCAAAAAGTGAAACGTTTTTAGTTTAATAAACATTAAATGTTAACATTTACTCTTATATAAAACAATATTCATACATTTAATTAAACATTCAACTGCTAATTGCATGAAATAAAATACAGACGCGAATCTTGATAGCACAAAAGGAAAATTACCTTCTTCTTTTTCCTTCTATATTTATTGTGACATTATAATTTTAAATAAATTGAAAATGATGCGAATTTTAAATTTGCAAAATTAGTCTTATTTCATTACACAGAATGACATTTTCCTTTCGAAATATTCAATTTTATAATAATTACATGCAAATTGTATATCTTCTTCTTTAGTCTAATGAAGTTTCTTTTATCGTTCATATCCCAAACGAAAGCAATCTTGCTATAACTCTAAACTGAAACCTAAACTTAGCTTCCTTACATACTCTACTATTCTTAAGATTATTTCTAGTGATAGCACTGAGATAAATCTAGTTTTGGGGGGAACTATTTGTACAAACAGACAGATTTAATAGCACACCCTGACAGGATTCTTATTTTATGAGCCACAACAATCAAAGGCTAGCTTTTTTTTTAGCCTCGACCCAATTTCTGCTTTCTTTTATTGCTTTTCTCATAGTATTTGTGTAGAATGCTTTAATTTTGTAATAAAAAGGAAATCTGTTTCATTCAAACATTTTTATTAGATTATATTTCCATTTCAAGAAGCATTTATCTATAATTTTTTATGTTTCGCTATACATCAGTGGTAGATTTCTTAAAAACAGGAAATAAAGTTTTATTATTAAAATATTTTGAAGCTTAAAGATTTATTTTTATTTGTTAACACATTAATGTTGAACAGTAGTTTTGATATTTCAAAAATCAAGAACTATTTTGGAGAACACATACAGACGCAGTCCTTATATTATATATAGATATAAGTAGTTATGAATATAAATTAATAAGTAAAAAGTATTTTAGTAGGCAATCTTACATTTATAAACATAATAAATACAAAGATAATTACACATTAAACTTTAAAATTAATTCAAATAAAATCAATTTATTTTATACTCAATAGATTTTACTTCAATTAAAATATAGCCTTAAGAATATATGAACGTTTGAAAAGAATAACTAAGTTAAGTATTTTCATTTGAGTAGTGTATTTTTATAAAAATAGTAAAACTCTTAATTGATTTTAAAACATAATTAAAAATGCAGCTGTAACGACGATCTTATTTTTAAATTTTCTCAATTCTATAACAGAAAACTTAGATTTCTTTTTCTGACAAAAATGGACTTTTTTCCAAACCAACTTTTTCCTATAAATTAATGATTTAAAATATTACATTTTATAATATAAATAAATATCTTAATATTTTGTTATAAAAATTCTGTTTATAAGTCTCTATTTCATGAAAAACTAATTTATAAATCCGGTTCCTAAAAATAGTTAATCAGTTTATAAGAAAAATAAATAAATTACTTCCAAGATTGCTGTTAGTGCAAGTTATTCGTTTAAGTAATGAAGATAATTCAATTCTTTAAGAAAATTTGATTCGTGCAGAAATTGTTTTCCTTTAAAATACTAAAGAAAATAAAAGGTATTTTAAAAATTAAGAAAATAAACAGAGAGTTTATATAATCTAATTATAGCTGTTTATTCTTAATCTAGATGCATTTTAACACCTATATAAAATTAAATGCATTGTATGAGTACTACAATACACAATATTGAGTGCATGTAATGTAATTTATTTTATGGTACCTTATACAAAGTAGTGTTTTATGGTGCTATGTATATGGTTATTTCCTTTTATAACAATTAAACTTAATTTTTCTCATGTTATATAATTATAAACATCTATTACTACTTTTGTAATGAAACAAAATAATTTTTTATTTAAGTTAGCAATACTAGAATTGAAAGGAGTCTGCCTAATATTGGTATATTCAAAATTGAAACAAGATGTTAAAACGTGCGGAAAGGAAAAATAAGTAGAATGGAAATTATTTGGGGTTTCTTTATTGATGTGAGATTAATTTTACAATTAAAATATAGAACTTTAATTGAGCCTAATTTGTGAAAACTTTTAAATAAATAATTTAGGTAAAATACATAATTCATAAAATATATTACCTAAATGTGTAACATATAAAATTATTTATTTTAAATGTTGGTGAATAATCTTGTGCAATGAATGTATTTACAAATATCACATATGTCACCTAAATGTGTAATATATGTGATATTTGTAAATACATTCATTGCACATGATTATCCATCAACTTTTAAAATAAATATTGAATATACAAATTTTTACTTACTTTTATATTAACTAATAATAACATCAAAAAATACATTTATTGCTCTGAAATTTATATTTATTAATAATTATAGTATTTATATATACATATTTGTTTATAATACAATATGATTGAAACTTGGACCAACTAATATATTATTTTGTAGTCTGTTTGATATCTATATATATCATGCATAAACAAAAAAGAAAACGTTTTCTATTAAAGCTAGAAACATTTGTTGGCTAAATTTACAAACTTTTAGTAAAGCAATAGTTTTCCTTATTTACACTTCATTAACAAATTCTTAACTTATTCACATTTCATTAACAAATTCCTTATAACACATTCCATTAGATTTTCTTTGGTACAACAATTTCATAATTGTATTTTATATTCATCTTGTAATTTCTTTAAGTTAATTTTCATGAAATTTTACAGCATCTAAATACAAAGTCTCTTATATCGTAAAACTAGAGTTCGGGAGAATATTTTAAACTTAAACTAGTTTTGAGCAATGAGAATTAGGTGTGATCTACAGACAGATATATTTCCAAGTCAATTTTGCAAATTGAATCAACAAAAATCAGAATTTCGGATCATGTATTAAATATAAACTGCTTATTTTTGAAGACAAAATATATAATTCTTTTAAATAATAGGAATAAATACAGACACCTCAATTGTAATTTAAATCATTTAGAAATTAATACCAAGAAATAAAAAACATTGAAGAAAAATGTTATATCACTTTAAGTTTTTATTAATTACATGCCTTTTGAATAATTAATAAGTTGGAATATTTTTCCATTCGGTGTGGTTGTAAATGTTTATTGAATTACAATATACTGCGAAACTTTCTAGTTTTTGAAGACATTTTCATTTGTCAATCAAACTAAAGTAACTTTAGTGCTGGAGATATGATCTTAATTTTTATTTTAAGCTTAACATATCCTAGTGGGATTAAAATTATTTCATTCGAAATATTTCTACAAATATTTTTATTATTTTCACTTACTATAAAAACACCTTTTAGTTTTCTCGTCGAAAACAAACACGAGACCCAAAATTCAGAAAATATTGATATAACTCTGAAAAAAAGAAAGAATTTCCATAACTAAAAATTATCAAACCCACAAAATTCCTGTACCCGCAACATCCATTGTTAATAGAAATATGTAAAAAATACATTGGAGAATTCTGAGATTTATTGAATTCTGATTAAACAAAGTGTTTAGCAATACAAAGACGAAATTTATTCTGGCAGTGTTTATACAAGTTAAAGAAATCATTTTTTATGAAACTTTTCCATTCAGTGATGTGTGGTATCTGTATTAAATTTATTAATAGTTATTCCGTTATAATGTAATATACAAATATTAATTACGGATTTTATCATTTGAAGAAGAATTTCTATGATATAAATTATATGCAGATATTTTCCATGAAGAAAGTGTCTTTGTTAAATGTATATTTATTTTCTATCGTGAAAGTATTTCGTATTCAAGATATGCCCGAAGTTCATTTAAGTAAAGTTTGCATCCTGAAAAAAAAATTTATTTATAAAAGAAAATTTTCCTCCACGTCATACATTTCTTTTTTTCTTTAAATATGCTATACCTTTTTCGCAAGTTTTGATTGATATTATTCACTAAATGAAGAAAAATAATGGAGTTATTAAATTTAATAGAATAAATATATATATATATGATTCCTTAGTGAAATTTGAAATATATCTTGCAAATTCCTACCTGATAAGTTTGTTTTATAAAAAGTCATGTTGCAAATAATCTATCATTTTACAGCTGTATAAGTATTGCAATGAAAATATTCTTTCTAAGGAAATTTTATAACGAAAGCAGCCAATTATAATTTTTATTACCTGAAGGATAAAGGAAGAAACC
>JAPDSC010159001.1:0-15344 GCA_026290005.1 Latrodectus geometricus
AAAAATTATTGAAGAGAACTTGATAGATAAATGATGGAAATTCAGAGTTTGCTGCTACAAAACATACAATATTCATTTTATTTTAAAATAATAAATAAACACAATAGTTACAAATTTACTATACAATTAATTTAAAATAATTATACAATGCAACACATTTATTATCATGCTTCTTAAAAATTATGCTCATTACTTAACAAACCATGATAAAAGTAAGAACAAAAATAATTTTTATATCAATACAAATTTTATAAAATAGCCTTTCACAGAAACATGATGCAATTCCTTTATTGCAATACATGAAATCCATTTTCGAGACTAAAATAATTACGTTAAAAATGTTATCATATTATAATCAATTCTAGTAATTATTATTTACAATAATTAAAATATTTTTTATATTAATTGTTATTTTAGTATACTTATGATAATTCTTTTTAAACAAATAAAATAAAAATTTATAATATCAAAAAATATTTTTAGATTCTACAAATTTTTAAAATATATTTCAAATTTAATCGAATAAACTTCATATTTTAATCCATTTTAATTTATAAAAATTAATAATTTTCCTCTCCAAATTTGACATTAAATTTAAGATATTTTACACTTCCTTTAATTTTTGAGTATAATTTCGAGTTCCTAAAAAATACGTCAGCTTAATAAAAATTTCGCTAAAATTCATAAGATTCACACAAATAAAATTTTAATTCCAATTAAATTCAATAAAAGGCAGAAGATGAATAAAATTTCCCCACAATATTGACATAAAATGGATAGGCAAAAATCCCTATTCTTAATAATACTTTCATCGTTTTTACCGTGAAATCTATTTATTCATACATCCGCTTTTCAACAATTAACTTCCCCCTTCTTTGCGGTAGAGAGTTGAAGGTAACACTGATTGATGGTCGACCAAGGGAGAGAATGGAAAATGCGTTCCCGAGAATCTCGAAAACTCGACGTTATAAGAAACTAAATCAATGATAACTTCTTTTAAGATCCGTTATAACGATAACTGTTTTAAAGTTCCGGAAGTTGCAAAATAACGAAACGTAGAAACTTTCAACAATACCGTAACGACTTAAGAAGTCACCAACAACGGAGCGATTTGAGCAGCTCAAAAGAAAGAAAAACGTTATCTTAATAATAAAATTTCTCAAGAGTGCTTTATTTGCTATTGTTTTTAAGTAAAAACTGTTCCTAAATAACAGTTCCATTAAATAACTACCATCTCTACTAGTAATGCTTATCGCCTTCGTGACTTGATTCACAGGTGGCCACTGGATAACGCTAAATGAGTAGCAGTTTCCGGCCTTGTTTTAGCGAAGGGTTAATCAGTGCCCGCCAGTGCCGTTAGAAAAAATATATATACATGATTCAGCTCGTCGGTGACAAACTTTGAGGATCGATAGAGCACACCTAGATGAACATTTTTGAATAGGGAATGTAGGGTCCCTGACGCGATGGTAAGGCGCTAGGCGCTTTTGAAACTTTGGGTGCCGAAATTCGAAACGTCATAAAAACTAGGGAAATGGTTAGATTTTCTTGATTTTTTCGGTGAAATGATTCTGATTATTTAGACTTTCTCCAGTACCAATTTGATAAGCGTATCTCTTAAAACATTGATAGGGGGCGCTGTAGACTTTGGAGAGCTAGACAACAACTTTAAGCTCGTTATTTTGATAATTTAACACATGCTCGTCAAAGTTTATACTCTAACTTAAATTTTGAACCCAAAAGTAGAACCCTGCAAAAAGCGTAAGAGCCGGAATAAATTGTCAAAGTACAGGGTGGTTGAAACTCGAAGGCTACTAAGAGATAAACAAACAGATTTCTTGACTTATGGCATGCATTTTCATGATTCTGTTTGTTGGGGCTCTCTGAAACTCAGTTGAACGGAACAAAAAGAAACACCGATAGGGGGCGCTTTGGGCAAAAAACATAATTCGACATTTCGGACGCTAACTGGAAACGGGGCGCTACGATCAGTTAGGAACAAAACAAGAGAGCGATTTACTTATCATAAGAAGCTAATAAAACTGCAGTTTTTTTTTAAACAAACCTAGCTGGTTTTAATCATGCACAATGCGCGCAATAAAATTTACATCAGGTACTTTCTGCTGATTTATGCAAAAGATATCGTACCATATCGATATGCAAAAGATACGTAATGCGTGGACGACAACGCGAAATGACGTAGTTGCATGCGCAGACACGTCTTTTGGACTTGCGGTACCTACTTAAGCTTCGGGTTGCTTGTCTGCAGATCGGTAGTAGGATGGAACGGTACACAAACTCTGAATTGGCTGACATGCATTTGGCGTATGGCGCTGCTGGTTGTAATGGACGAGCCGCTCAGCGATTGTACGCCGAACGTTACCCCAACAGGCAAATCCCCTGTCATGCCTTCTTCGCTCGAGTACACCAGAGGTTGTCCGAGACGGGATCTATCGACGGAGGCAACGGAGGCAGGCCTGAACGGGAGCGATCAGTGCGCACCCCCGACAACGAAGAGGCTTGCTAAACCTGGTTGAGGACAACCCAGGTCTTAGCACGAGAGATAGCCAGACATGTTGGCATTTCGCTAACAACTTCGTGGCGCATCTTACGTTCCCGGAATCTGCACCCCTAGCACATTTAGCGGGTGCAGTTGCTCGGAGAACAAGATTTTAGCCCTCGAGTGGAATTCTCAAGATGGTACTTGGCGATGAGAGCCAGGGATCCCCGTTTCGTAAACAGCATTTTGTTTACGGACGAGTCCACTTTCAGCCGGGAGGGAATGTGGAACGCCCACAACAGTCATGTGTGGTGTGATGAAAATCCACATGAAACCAGAAGCCGAGCAGCCCAGGAGAGTTTCTCAGTAAATGTGTGGGCCGGCATTCTGGGGGATTGCCTCATTGGCCCTTATTTGTTACCTGAACGGCTGACAGGTGGAAATTACCTGATTTTCCTGGATCAAGTGCTGCCGCAGCTTCTGGAGGAGGCGCACATACCCGAAGGTTCGCGTCACCAGATGTGGGTCCAGCATGATGGAGCTCCGGCCCATTACAGGAACTACGTGCGTCTCCGCAAGGTATGGCCAGCGGTGGATCGGGCGTGGGGGTACAGTTAACTGGCCTACCCGATCACCAGACCTCACCTGTTTGGATTTCTTCCTTTGGGGTTACCTGAAGGCCCAGGTCTACCATACACCTGTCAGCAGTGCTGAAGAACTTGTGGCGCGCATTGTGGCAGCTGCAGGGGAGATCAGAGATACTCCTGGCATTGTTGGAAACACACACTCATCAATGCGACGGAGGTGCGAAGCCTGCATCATGGCCCAAGGTTGAAATTTCGAGCATCTTCTTTAGTGTTATTTTTTGTAAATAAATTTCCAGTATCATTGATGTTTTTGGTCTAAATTTATTCAGAAGTGTTGAGCAGAGGTGGAAAATGTGTTTTCATTATTACTAACTGATCGTAGCGCCCCATTCACAGTTAGCGTCCGAAATGTCAACGAATTTAGTTTTTTTGCCCAAAGCGCCCCCTATCGGTGTTTCTTTTTGTACCGTTCAACTGAGTTTCAGAGAGCCCCAGCAAACAGAAACATGAAAATTTTCAAAAGCGCCAGGGACCTTACCATCGCGTCAGGGACCCTACATTCCTTTATTCAAAAATGTTCGTCTAGGTGTGCTCTATCGATCCTCAAAGTTTGTCACCGACGAGCTGAATCACCCTGTATATTGCCAGCATAACTGGCACTTGACAAATAAAAAAAAACCATTCCAATAGGTAGTTTGAGAAGAATAGTGCCAAAACGGATACCAAATCGTTACATCTTTGTGAACCTACGTCATGTGGCACATTTACATCGGACACTGGATCCAACCAAAAATCATAACTAATAGCACATTATATAATAATAAGGACATGTTAAGAAAAAAAAATAAAATTGTGTAAAAATGACTCATTTAATGCAAACTTTTTGCACTCTTAGAAATTAATGTTTATGGATGGCATTATGCACACACATATATGTATGATAATTTCAGTAACAATATGGAGTATTTAGTGATAATGTTATTTCAGTGAAATTATTATCAAAATAAGTTATCAACATGTATATACATTTAAGATAATTAACTACTGCACAAACAAGTTATTTCACAGTAATAATAATAATACATTAAACAACATCTATCTATCTATATATATATACACTACTGGCCATTAAAATTGCTACACCAGGAAGAAATGCAGATAACAAAATGATATTTATTGGACAAATATTATTATACCAGAAATAACAAGTGATTAAATTTTCAAAAAAATTTGGCTGGATAGATCCTGAGAAATCAGTACCAAGAACAACGACCTCTGGCAGTAATAACAGCAGTTATACGCCTGGGCATTGAGTCAAACAGAGATTGGATTGCATGTACAGGTACAGATGCCCATGCAGCTTCAACACGATGCCACAGTTCATCAACCGTAGTGACTGGCGTTTGGTGACGAGCCAGTCGCTCGGCAACCATTGACCAAACGTTTTCTATTGGTGAAAGATCTGGAGAACGTTTTGGCCAGGGCAACAACCGAACATGTTCCGTATCAAGGAAGGTTCGTACAATACCGGCAACATGCGGTCGGGCGTTGTCCTGCTGAAACGAAGGGTTTCGCAGGGCTCGAATAAAGGGTAGAGCCACGAGTCGTAACACACCAGAAATGTAACGTGCACTGTTCAAAGCACCGTCAATACGAACGTCAATACGAGAGGTGACCGAGAACTGTATCCAATGGGACCCCATACCATCACGCCAGGTGATGGGCCAGTATGACGATGACAAATGCACGCTGCCAGTGTACGTTCACCACGATGCCGCCAAAAACGGATGCGACAATCATGATGCTGTACAGAGAACCTGGATTCATCTGAAAAGATGACGTCTCGCCATTCGTGCGCCCAGGTTCGTCGTTGATCACACCATTGGAGGCTCTCTTGTCTATGACGCAGTGTCAAGGGAAGCCGCAGCTATGGTCTCCGAGCTGAGAGTCCATGCTGCTGCAAACGTCGTCGAACTGTTCGTGCAGACACTTATCTTCAAAACGACCCCGTTTCTTGACTCACGGCTCGTGACGTGGTTGCACGATCCATTACGGCCATGCGGATAATATGCCTGTCTTCTCGGCTGCTAGTGATAGGTAGCCGTTGAGATCTCGCATGGCGTTCCGTATTACCGTCCTGAACCCATCGATTTCATATTCTGCTAACAGTCATTGGATCTCGACCGACGCGAGCAGCAATACTGCGATAAGATAAACCGCAATCCCGGTACGCTACAATTCGACCTTTATCAAAGTCAGAAACGTGCTGGTACGCATTTCTCCTTCTTACACGAGGCATTTCAACAACTTTTCACAGGCAACAACGTTCAAATGCAATTTGCGTATGAGGAACCGGCTGAACAATTTTCTCGTTTAAGCAGAATGTAGGTGTCACTACTGGTGCCTGCTTTGTCTGAATGCGCTGAAAAGTTAATCATTTGCATATCACAGCACCTTCTTCCTTTCGTATAAATTTCCCGTTTGTAGCATGTCGCCTTCTGTGTGTAGCAATTTTAATGGCCAGTAGTGTAATTTATACATGAGAATTCTAAATTTTTTATTAAATATTTTCTCCATATTTCAACACTAGGTCTACCTGTTGTTAGGTTTCTAGCCCAGAGGGCCATATCCCTTCTATTCCTAAGAAGTTATTTGAAAAACATAGATAGACAGTAGATACATAATCAGATAAGTGTTCCCAATAAAATAAATTGTTCCTGTATGATGAATTAAAAAATTCCAAACAAAATACACAAAAAGTTACAAGAGAGATTATGAAAAAATACGAAATTGAACAAACAAGATACAAAAAATTACAAGAGAAATTAAGAAAATATGTAAATGAATTTAAAATGTACAAGTACAATTTTTTATTCTTATATATATATATATATATATATATATATATATATATATATATATACACACACAATTATGTATGAAATAATCATAGTATGCACTCACACATAGAACTGTATAGTACTTATTTTATTTTTTTTATTTTAATTATTTATTATTTCTTAGATTATAAACATACAAAAAATACACGAATATTTACAAACAAAAATATATACAACTCAGTACCCCAACGAAGGGCAATGAGCAAGAAATTGAAACAAAAGAAAAAGTGCCAAAAAAATTATTTTTTTTATTTTGAGCTAAATTAGTTTGTTGTTGGGCTTAAACACAGCACCGCTCTGGGTCTGTGGAAATTAATGATTTCATAAGGGCTATAGTTCTCAATAGATTGAATTTCTGCATTGTTAATTTCATTAAATTTTTCAAAAAAATCTAAATGCTAGGATTTTAATATATTATTTTAATGAAAGGACACCTAGATTATTGCGAATTTGTTCGTTTCTGATATCTCCATATTTCAATTGACAAAGGTTATGTACTCTCAGCCCTGATATGGAAGAGGGGAGAACACTCAAGGTCAGTCTCCTCGAAACTTTTCCCTTCGGCAATAAAATGCTCCTTTTGTAAACATCTACGGTCTACGTAAACCTGTTTTAGAGCGGAGATGACCACAATAAGCAGTCCCTTGTCATGTTCGGAAAGCTACCAGCATGTGTGATTTTCGCTCTATATATACTTGGCATTCTAAATAATACTTTGTATTTTTATTCCATTTATAATTATTTTTCTTCCAATGAAAGTAGACGATTTTCCAAATTTAAAATCACGACACTTTCAAAATAAAATAGTTTGGAATACATAAAATAAATTCAACATCATTAAGTTAACAATCAATAATATAAAATCAATTATTATCTTTTTGTGCTGGATCGATAATATTTATTCTTTTAATTATGTATATTGACGAATTAATGAATAAATAAATTAAATCATTTTCAATGACATATTTCCATGAATTGTATTTGTTTAATATTTAACAACCAATTAGACTTTTTTTTAATGTATTTAACAAACATGTGTACATGAATAGTGATTTTATATATATATATATATATATATATATATATATATATATATATATATATATATATATATATTATATAAATCCTTAAATATTCTTTTAACTATATATAAGTTGCAACAAGAAAAATTGAATTTTGTCGAGGAATTAAATATATTTAGTCAATATTTTTTATAATATTATTTTAAAGAATAAAATGCTACATTTTTTAATTTTTTGTGTCCCAAATAATTTATTCAATGTTTTCTGACTGTTTATTTTAAATTTATCATTTCTACTATATATATATATTTTTTTGAATTCTTAAATCACTATATATCTTTTATTTTAGAACTTATTAAGTTGCTTAATTTCATTCTTATAATAATGAAAAGGAATTCAATGTTTCATTTTTAAAATAATTTACGTACATAATTTGTGTTAAAACTATTTTTCTTAATTTTTAATATATATATATATATATATATATATATTATTATAAGTAAATAATACGAAAATACATTTACAAAAAATTTTTTTTCAGTATAAATTAATTAATTTTTTGAGAATGTAAAAACTTGAGTTTCTCAAATTTTTTACATTTCAGTATTATTCATTTGCTAAACACGCAGATGAAAAGAATAGTTTTTCTAAGGAAAAATATGAACAAAGAATTTCATAAAATAGCCACACTGCTTTAATTGGCGACAGAAAAGTACAAGCGAAGGTCTATGGTAACCCTACAGCAGGCGCGGCACAATATATCGCGTCGTGGAAGGGAAGTAAGAAGGACATATTCGTTTACGCGTCTATCAATGGAATCCTGAATGTTTAACTGATAGATTTTTCAAATTGAAATTCACAGAAAATATGGTGCCCTTTGGAATTCTCTCAATCGGAACGATAAAAAAATCAGCTATTACAAGTAAGTCACAATTTCTTTTGAAAAAAATACGTAGACTTTATTTGAGAAAAATTTCTAAATTGTCTAAAATGTGAAAACTTGATTTGAACTTCAAAATATTTGTTGCGTTGATATTGTTTGCGTAGATTTTGTTGCATGGATATTTTTAAAGTATTTTCATTGTTTAATGAGCTATGAAAATATTTTATAGCTTAGTATGAAGCTTAATATTTAATTATATAAAAATAAGTTTAAAGTTGATTTTCCCAATACAAACGTTGAACTGATTAACCTCATATTGAGTGCAAATTATGTATATTTTAAGAACTGAACTTAAAGATTTAAATTTACATGATCATATAATTAGAATAAAGAATTAGTAAGATTAAATTAGTTAGAATAAATAATTAATGTCATTAATTTTTAATTTACATTCACTTATACAGGCTGAAGCAAAATTTCGGAGTTTTATTAATGCAACACATACTGAAATTTAATATTTATGTTACAATAATAATAAATGTTATATATTATTGGTTGAAAAAGTCGACTTACATTTATTTTTAGATATTTATAAACTAATGAATTAACAACACGTAAATACGTGCATATAATAAGAATAATACTCACACAGAAAAATGCGATGTATTCATTTGATTTTTAGAGTTAATGCTGAATATTTATTATTACATTTAATCAAATCTATGGGCTTGTCATAATTTTGATTATATACTTTTCATAATATTGATGATTTTTTGTAGTTAATTTATGTGCTGAAGATGATGAATCTAAATTAAGCTTATGTAAAATTTTTTAAAATGCAAAATTTTCCAAGACTGTTTAATAAAAGAATCTTCGTTTTATTTATGAAATGAAAAACATAGGGATGTCAAAATTTTGAAGTATAAAACTAGTTGCTTATATTCTTAAAAGTTATGTAGGTATAGATATTTTGATTTTATAATTAGCTAGCTGGCTATAATAAAATTAGTAGTATCACTTTAGTAGTAGTCAGTATGAGTTATAAGAATAGTAAGATATGACAATAAACATTCTTTTTAGTTTTAATCGTTTCATACAACGATTTAATTGGGAAATTAATTTAAGGTTCTTTTAATTTCTTTTTCTGAGGTAATTATTTTTATATAATTTATTAAAAGTAAGTTAAAATATCTCACTCATACTAATATATTTTTTCATGTTATTATTTGAATTATCTTTTGTTAGAAGCATTTTTCCCCTCTAACTTTCAATGCATTAATTTTAATGTAAGTTTTTGATGCAAAAAATTATATTGCTTTATTTATCATACAAATTTTTTTTTATTTATTTATTTTTTTTTTAAATTAGTGATTTGTTCCATGAGAAAACCAAATATTCAGCTAATTTGAATAGAAAATAATAGCATTTATGCAAATTAAAGCGTAAATAAAATGGTTACAACAAATGCTGATTATAAAATTTTAAGCGATGAAAAGTATGAATGGGAAAATTTAATGGAAATGATAATTATCTCAGTCACTTTTAAGTATGAAAGAATCAGAACATCATCCTGAACATGATATTTTTGTTAACATCGTATCTAAGTTTTATTTTTAAATGAAATTTTTCTGAAGTTAGAGAAGAAACTTAAGTTTTCTGCAAGAAGTTCTTAAATTTTTAATCTTGTAATATGTTGAAGACAAATGTTGCAATGAATTTATATTTTAATACAATAATCTTGTTATTTTTAATTTCCATTATTACTTTTTTAGTAATATCTGTAATTCGAACTTTATATAGTTTGTATCTAATTAAATACTTATACGTTAAAAATAATTTTCCTACATATTAAATATGATAGTTCTCAAAAAAATTATATTCGTATGTACTTGTAAATCTAAATATACTTAAGTGATAAAATTATTTTAAGAAAAAAATATAAGTGTGATTTCTTTCTTAATAAAGTTATGTCTAACAACAGTTAAATTATAACTTAATTTATACTTATATATAATGAAAAAATATATTTGAATGAATAAAATTTGATTTTTTTTAAAGTTTCTGTAAATTTAATTTAATGGAATATCTTTTAATATGAAATATTAGCAAATGTATCAAATATTCAAAACAGTTTTTTTGCAAAGAGCAACCAATTATTCTTTAGTAGAATCCAGAGTTCCGCTAAAAGCATTTTGTGGTTGAGCTCTTGAAATGCGCATTTCCGAGTGAAATAGCACCAGTTTGATTCCCGCAACAATTGAACAATGGAAGATTGGTTTTGCTTCTATACATTCCGTTTGTATATTTGTTTTGGTAGGTGCTTGGGAGTTCCCTCGTTTTGTCGTCCTTATACAACATGCAGTCCACCATTTTTGAAAATACTCCCGGAAGAAAATAATATGCAATACATGTTAGAAAATCTTATACACAACACCAATAGCTATTTGACTGTCCCCAATGTGGTGTCAAAATATTGGAAAAAAAAAAAAAAAAAAAAAAAACAATTTCTTTTTTTTGTATGCATTTATTTACTGACAACGCAATATGAAATTCCGCTTACAATATTTTAAACACAAGTAAGACAACGATAAGTATTTTCAACATTTTAACGATAAATAAATCAAAAATGCGAGAATTTCACGACTGCTATTTTACGTTCCAAAGAAATGCTTTACTCAGGCTAATATTGCTACAATATTACAATATTTTAAACACAAGAAAGACAATGATAAGTATTTTCAACATTTAGCCCATTCTTGCTTTACTTTTCATTTCTAGAGAAGTAATTATTTGTGTAAAAACATGATTTTTATTTGATATAAAAATATTGATTTTAACATACTTCCTTCTTTAGCGCACTCTCAATCACATGTGTAGCTAATGTTCAAAACTGATTTTAAAGAGCACATGGAACCATTTGAATCAGTAGTCAATATTTCTATCAATATTATTAAAAGTGGCACAAAAATATATTACAGTATGATTAAAGACTATGAATTTTCTTCTTTTTTTTTAATGTGAAAAAGTAAACATCCTTTAAGTACTAAATTTTGTTGTCAGCAAATATATTAGGTTGGGGAAAAAGTTATCCATTATTTTTTCGGTAGACGTTTGTAGTGATCGCTATCTCGTGAGGTATCTATCAAACAATTTCAAATTTATGCTCGTTGGAAAGGTGACATTTGACACTAAAATATTCTCTTGCAGTTTTCTGTTTGATTCATTCAGTTACGAGTACAAGGTTTTAAAAATAGAAGACAACAAACAGAAAATTCGATACATTTTAGTTTTTCTTTTATAAATGGCGAAATTGCAAACCAGGTGGCTAAAATTGTGAAAGGTGTTTATCGTCCTATATATGACTGTAACAACCAGTTACGCACAATTTTGGTTTCGTCGATTCCGTTTGGATATTTGGATGCTAAAGATGCACCTCGCATGGATACAACATCGTCGAGAATGTCTATAAAATATCAAAAATTATTAAACTTGACAGCATGTCAGCAGTCGTAGCTTCGCACAAGACCTAAAAATCTACATAAAAACTGTTTTAAACCTTTTTACAAAGCGAATCTGAAAGAAGTTACAAAAAGTTCACGTAAAAATAATGGATTTCTTTTTCCCCAACCTAATAGTAAATACATTGTCGAAAATGGGAAAGAAATGCAGTGGATGCCGGCTGGTAGTTTTCTGAGATACCAGATCAAAGATATCTAACCTAGTCTGGAACAGAAAATTAACTAGGAAAACTTTGAAAATAGTCTGGGTAGCCGCTAATTAGCAAAAGGCGCATCATTTGGGGAAGATGGAAAGCCTGTTTCTGGAATTTTCTTTAACTATATTTAAAATATATTTTCATACTAAATATATTTTCCTAAATTTTCAAATCAAAAATGCGAGAATTTCAAGACTGCTATTCTGCGTTCCAAAGCAATGCTTTACTCAAGCTAATATTGCTAATTTTTCGAAACTATTTTAATTTATAAATTTCAATGTTAAATAAATATTAATATTCTCATTTTTCTTCACATGTTAAAAAGTGATAAAATCGTGAATGCATTTTAAATTACTTTGTTTTTGTCAACCATGTTTATACTGAAGTATTTGTTATTAGATTATAAAACAATCTGTAATGTAATAGTATCATGGCGTAATATCATTCTATGCCATATAGTTTGTTAAATATTTAGCATTTTGGCTAAATTGCAGCAGTTCATACGTACTCCCTCGTGTTTGTAAACCCTGCATAAGAATGATTTGTTATGGCTTTCAATTCAATAACTCATGCATTCAATTATCTCGTGTTGAATGTAGAAGATTCGACATCAATCTATTTTACACTATAGAGTTTTTGCGGACGAAGCAGCTCTTGTATGCAAAAGGTACTGTAAAATAACAAATCAGCCGTGTTAACCAACAGTTATTTAACATAACTATTTCAGATTTCAAATTTTGTTTTCTTTAATGATGTAACCAACAATAGATGCTGTTCGCACATTTTTAGACTATTTTGATATGGATTATACAGAAAAAAATTTATTAATGTTTTAAATGTTCAATTTGATAGTTTTTGTGTTTTTAACTATCATTCTACATCGTAATTTCCATGCTAATGCTTTTTGTAATATCGGAAGAGGTACTTTCTCCCACACTTGTAAACTATTTTTCAAAGTCTTCAAAGCCTAGGTCAGTGTTTAGATGATGTAGATTTTAAAAGTCAAAAAGCACAAAAATTATCGGTGATACACCAGGAAGTTTAGCAAGAATCAGTGGAAAGTATGATTTTAATACCCATTTTTTCTGGTTCATTCCCCCCCCCCTCCTAGAAAAACATGTATTCTGATGTGTGCATGCTTTAATGCATTTCAACTGATTGATGGCTTTGTGGGTAAAGATGGGATTTGTGTAAAAATCGGAATAAATGTATTCTTGATGATATTCAGAGTTGTGTAATTTTGAAGTTTTTGTCAACTTTTTTACTTTTAGCTTGCATTTCTATAAGAAACTAACGATAATCGTAAATCCTTTCGAAAAACTTTCTTTCGATTCTTTGGATTATGTATCTCAATTTTTTCCCCTTTCATGATAAGTTTTTATTTTTGCAGAACTTACTTGTAATATATGAAACTTGGGTCTATTAATCTTTCCTCTGATAA
This sequence comes from Latrodectus geometricus, assembly GCA_026290005.1. Lineage (NCBI taxonomy): Eukaryota > Metazoa > Arthropoda > Arachnida > Araneae > Theridiidae > Latrodectus > Latrodectus geometricus. The sequence continues at coordinate 13,049 of JAPDSC010159001.1, forward strand.
ATGTCTTTCATAAAGAATTCTGCAGCCAAAAAAGCACAACTTCATAGGTATGAAGCTGAGAAAGACATTGAATTATAATTTTTTAAGACTAAAATCAGTTTACAATTTTACAGTTAAAATTGAGCAGTTTAATGTATTTACTACAAAACGTATCCTTAAGTTGGAGGGTTATCTTTCAGTATTAAAGATATCACCTTTTCTATATTAGGGAAACTGTAAGCTCGCAGCCAAATGGTTAGAACTTTGGCCAGCGATTCAACAGTTACTGAATTCGAATCCCACCTCTGGCATAGATGTTTGCAGTGGTTTGAAATTCATTTTAATCAGTTGGTTCCGATCCGATTTAGCCCTTCTGGTCAAAATTAAAAGTTCTCTGGGAAGCTAAATACAGATAAAATTGTACATTTTTAACTTTTAAGCCATCCTTTAATCAGTGTCAAATATTTCATGCACGTAACTTAATTTATCTGTATATTGGTTAAGGAACGTTCTTAATATCCAATGTAAGTTCATCAAAGATTTCAGAGCCTGGAAATAACTCATTTTAAACTCAACCCACGAGGCTCGAAACACATTGTTTATAATAACACGCCTTCTGCTAAGCTCATATCTTATTAATATAATGCTGATTAGGAATATGTTACGATAAAAGTAATAAATTCGGTGATTATACATAATCACCACTAAGTTTGGTAATAACGAAAAATTATTTCAAATTTACCAGCTAGTTTATAAAATCCCCAACTCATAATGAGGAATGTGATAAAAGTCCCTAACTTTGCGAAAATTCGTTCAGGTTGCGCAATTGCTTGGCTTCTATCAACACGTGACAACTGCGTGATTTCAGAAGTAGTTCTCAATTCGTTTCATGTAGACATTTTCCGCTATCTTCTGGTAAAAAATAAAACATTGAAAAATGGTTTGTATGCTTGAGCGTTTTAATTCCAAATTACTTAATATTATGGATACTAAGACAAACAAAGGTTTTCTGAGGAAAGATATAATTTGTTAAAAAAAAAAAAAAAAAAGGTAAATAATAGTGAAAACAAAAGAGTAGTGGGAAAAAACTGGAAGATTATCAGAGATTAAAAAGATACGATGTAATGAAAGTAGGCAATGTGTTGAAAAACTTATCTTTCCCGTTAGTGAAGACAGCTTCAATGTTAGATTTTACGTGTACTTTGAAGAAATTTACACCATTATTCATGAGGTACACTTATCAGTAGGCCATGATAGTAGAATGTTAAAAGGACTTCAAAAAAATTTCCAAAAGATTACCATCGAAGAAGTCATGGTTTAAATTTGTGTGAAAGTTAAAAACAACCCAAGGTGTTTATGAAAGGACTTGTTGTTAGGCCAATTGTCTTTCAAGAGATGATCTCAAGATGCCAAGTGGACCTAATTGATATGCAATCCCAATCAGATAATCACTTTGTTTATATTTGTCTATCAAGACCACTTGACGAAGTTCGTACAGTTGCGTGCCCTAAAAAGCAAACGTGCCGTGGTGGTTGTATGTCATCTAAATATTTTTGTTATATTTGGAGCTCCCAGTGTGCTGCAAAGGGACAACTGTCGTGAGTTTAGTAACAAAATCGTAGAAGAAGCTTGTGCAATGTGGCCGAATGAAAATTGTGCAAGGGAAACCTAAACACAGCCAAACTCGATGGTTGAACGTGCAAACCAGGATATTAAAAATATGCTAAGTCCTTGTTTGGAAAGCAATCACACCAGTAAATGGTCCGAAAAGTTAGGTTTTGCGCAACTTATGAAAAATAGAGCATTTCATGAAGGCATCAAGTGTTCTTATAAAGCAATGATTGGGACGCTTGCAAAATTTGGCTTGAAAACAAATCTTCGTTCTCGAAAAACTCTATCGAACATCTTAGAACTGAAGGAGAGCTTCAGGCATTGATCGAGACAGTTAATAATGCTTCTGAAAACACCAATAGCGAAATAGAAAATGTTTCTAATATGGACAAAAACGATCTATCTCAAAATGACCCTCCACCTGAAGTTAATTTTAAGAGTCAGAAAGAGAATGAAGCAGCGGTCGCTTTAATCCAAACGGATATTTTATGCAGGCAAGAGCAAGTAAGAAAACATAGAATGAGTGCTAAAGAATGTTTAGAATTACAAGCAAATAAAATGTTGAAGGTTTCAAATCTTAAATTTTCTGCTGGTAAAGTTGGTGACACAGTGAAATTGTGATTACCAGACGTTGACAGAGCGAAAAGTTATCCCCAAAATTTACCAGCGTTGATAATAGAAGTTCAAAATGAAGAGTTTTATCAGT
>JAPDSC010159030.1:0-22152 GCA_026290005.1 Latrodectus geometricus
TTACAGAGAACTATTTTTATTAATTTCATATTCCTGCTGTTGTCATGTCTTTTTCTTTTTTAACAAAAAAAAATTTAAATTATGAAAAGTTAGATGGTGAGAGTAATATTTAATGAAATGATTTAGTAGTTTATCTTTAAATTGAAAAAAAATTTCTTCAAAAAGTATTTTTTAAATATTTTCTTTATTTAAACGGCTTATAAAATTAATGAAAGTTAGAGCAAGACGAAAATATTTAACTCAAACATTTTTTAATTCTTAGTTAAAAATTGTTACATATAACATTGCAGTTAAACATTATTCGTAAATTCTTCCATTGGAATATTGATTAAATAAAAGATGTCGATGAAGATTTCAGAGAAATAAAATTCTGATTAAATGGTGATAAATCTCTACAGATGAAAATATTTGGCTAAAAATAGCATTCGTTTTTCTCGTAAGCAAAATATTTTAAATACAAATTTGTCTTGGATAATTAATATTTCATTAATTTTAAAAACCATTCGTATCTGCATTATACATTTTTTTTTGTCTATTCATTAAAGAGAAATACAGTGAAGAACTATAAGAACGAATTTAAGATATCACGTGATCATAAGTCAGTCAACGTCAAAATCCACCAAAATTATCATATTTTTTTAAATGACTTTAACATAAAATTTGTTATATAGTTTAGTTAGATGAATTTTCTAAATTGACAAATTTAACACTGATTCAAAACGATCCAACACACTTTTATAATAAAATAAAAATTTCAAAAGAAGCATTTTAAAGAAGCAGATATCTCTAACTTATAATTTACGAAATAATTTACCAATGACTCATAATTTACGAAATAAGTTGGAAAACGATTTCCGCACTTTAGATTCAAGATATCGAAACTCTTCGGTAGATAATTCAACAGCAGTAAATAAATTATAAGTAGCTCGTGAGAACAAATTATGAGTTAATCAGTTTCTTCAAAGAAAGAGCAAAAGCTTCTTGGTATTAATCGATTCGATCTTTTTTTTTTTTTTTTTTTTTTTTTTTTGTCAATAGCCAATCAGGTTGGCAATATAGGGTGCCCTGCTCCACTTTTTCAACTGAACCGTAATTTGGTGTGAAGTCCGACTTCTTCAGTACACACGTGCCTACAGTATAGTATACAGAAACCTGCAAGTGTAGAGCTATGGGACAGAACAGAAATGTGTTATGGTTGTCGTTCAAAATGTCGTCAATGTGAACAAGAGGTGACACAGAGAAGCATATTCAATGTGACATTATACGATCATTCCAAGAAATTTGCTAGTATGATAGGGTCAAATTCATACTGGCAATATGCGTTGTGAATTATACTGCCAAAAACGGATGTAATCATCATGATGTTATAGACGTGTTTCCTCTGAAAATTTGACAATCGCCATTCTCCCGTCTATGTTTGTCGTTTATTTTACCATTGACGGTACTTTTGGATTGATGAAGTGTCAAAGTTATCTGAAGTAATGATTGTGGAGCTGATAGACCATTTTGTTACAAAAGCTGTCGAATTGTTTGCGCACATACTTATTTTCTTACAAAAGAGTCTTTGGGCTAATAGCTTATGGCGTGATTGTAGGATTCATTAAAACCATCGAGTAACATGTCTATCTTATCGACTATAAATGCTAGAAGACCGTTGAGATCAAGAACGATGATCCTGAATCCATCAATTTCATCGTATTCCGCAGACAGTTGTAGGACTTCAAATGACGCAAGAAGTAATACCATAAACACCAATCCAAATAAATCAAAATTCAAAATTGTCAAAATAAACTATTCAGGCAAACGTTTCTCTTCTTTTCAAGAGGCATCACAGCAATTTTTCATTGGCATTAACGTTCAAATGCAATTTCTATATGAAAATCTGCGATATAGTTTTTTCACAGAATAGTTTAAACACTACATGTGTCACACTACCGTCTCTAATTTTTGATGAATATATTGAAAGTCATTTGTATATCATTGAATTTTCTTCAAGTTGTGTGGATGTAGCGTGTCATTTTCTTGTGGCAATTTTAATGGCTAACTGTGTATATTATATGAAGAAAATTTAATATATAACGAACTGCAAATAAAGTATGAGGAAAGAATCAGTTGAATGGCTGATTAATCAACTTTATCCTCATTTTCTAGTGGTTAAAAATCTTAAAAATAATGATCAGGAATCACATTCTTTCCCATAGGTTATGATTTTAGATTTATTAATGAAGCTTTATTTTGTTTAAATACGATAAAAACCATAGAATACCATAGAATATAAGCGAACAAATATTTGAGGAACAGATTCTGAATCATCAGTGTGATTTTATACTAACGCAAGTGCAATTATTATCTATCCTTTACGCATCTTATTTTGAAAAAGAAGAAGAAGAAAAAAATTCCAAATTCATTAAATAGGTAGAAATTAATACACTCTGAAATCAAAACTTATATTAGTTCATTTTTCTGTATGGCATACCAATATAAGCAAAAACCCAAAGAATTAAAAGAATATCATTTCTGACATAATGATACAATATATCTTGTTATATCTATAATAATATCGTTTTTACGCTTGAATTTTGTTTTAAGTGCAAAAACACAAATTTCCAAAGTTTAACACATCAAAGTATACACACATGAAATAAATTAATTTCGCTGCATTTCAAAAGATGCTTTGATTACAAAATGAAATATCAAGTATAAATTAGCAAAAAAAAAAAAAAAAAAATCGCAAGAATGTTTAAGAACTCTAGTTACGAAGTAATGGTATTTTTTTCATTCGTGTTCTAATGGATTATTGGCAGGTGACGTATAAAGGAAGGCGAAATCTCATTCATTGTAGTGACATTTATCTAAAATGAAGAAGAGGATATGTCGTGAATATTCTTCACTACTCCGAATAATTATACAGAGATAATAATTCTTAAGAAAAAAAAGTGAGAAAAAACCTACAAGCATTTTTCTTGAAACAAGAATTTTAGGAGCGGGTTTTATTTCTCTTAAATTATTTACATTTTGGCATAAATAACTTTACAAGGAGTTCAAACCAATGCTAATTATGTTTTAAGCTAATTACAAGCTTTATCATTAAAATTTGAAATTGTATCCTAGTTCATATTTTAAAATGGCCAGAGTATGGCACAATGATATAAAACTTTTACTTTATTGTTCTCTTTTCTATTGTTCTCTGATTCTGAATTTCTATTTTCTAAATTTAATAAGTTGTACACCAGCATATTTAATTCAGAATTGTACTCAATTTTAGAATATTTCTGCAAGAGGTTCTAAAACATAACACTTATAACTTAAATTAAAACATGGTCTGTAAAAATTAGATTTATTTTCATAAAAAATTTTATTCTCATTGCTTAAATTATTTTTAATAATAATTTAGATGTAACTTCGGATTTATAATAATAATTAAATAAGTTTTAAATGTTTTTTAAGTAAATGTTAACTGAGTATTACAAATTATTTTCCTTAAATAATTATATAGTTTTGTAGATTCATTAAATTATTTATATTATTTTATTCACAACCTACGCAATAATGCAAACGGTTTATTATTCAATTAAATTTTTTAATAAATTATATATATTAAAAAAAATTAATTGAAAACTAAACCGTCATTTTATCTAAATACTATTATATAGCTTATACCTCGTTTCTTAAAACCATTCTTAGTAATCAATAATCAAATATTGTTTAATTAAATATTAGTTGGTTACAAAAACATTTCCATAAAATTTTATTATATCTTAATAAAAAGTATTTTTAAAAAATCGTATAAAATCAAATAAAAATCTAAAAAATTATACATACTTTTTTATTGCTGTATTTGGATAAAATAACTTTGGCCATAATATTAAATTAAAATAAGAAAGATTTTCATATAATTTTAAGTTTTGTCGACTCCCAAAAAACTAACTTCATTAAAAAAAAATGTTCGCACTAAAAAGAAGACCTAGAGTGCAATTAAAGAACTCGCTATGCACATTTAATTTATTAAATATAAATGATTAACCAATAAAGCAGTAAAAGTATTTAATAACTATAGATGGCGCTGCAAAAACATACCAGATATACTTCACTGTTTCCTTCATAGAAATATTTTCGACACAATTCTTTGTATTTCATCACAATAATTGGTAATATTTTACATACATCCGTAAATAATGCAATCAAATGTTTAGAATATCATTGCATAAATATATTTGTATTTCAAATGATACTATTAATTTCTTTTTTTACATATCTTTATTATATTTAAATAAATCATTATGAATTCAGGTTAACATTAATTATTTTATAATTCATAAAATCGCACTTTGTAAACTTCTCCCTAAATTATTAAATGAAAAGAAAAATAATTACAATAATTTCTTTTTATAAAATTAATTGTATATTTTTAAGTTACATGAAGATGAACTCCTCATTTTATATTTAAATAACGTAAGTCAAGTTGCATAAGGTAATAGAAATTTGTTTAAAAACAAATATATATATGACATTAATTTATTATATCGTATATTAATTTTGAATTTCTGATAGCCAATTTCAAGCTATAATTAAACATAATAATATACCAAAAAAATTATTGTTTACATAAAAAGGAAAAACTACAAAAATGTATAAATATTGTACAAGATTGAGATACTTCATAAAACTTAAGAATATATTGGGAATTGTAATATACATTGTGTGACAGTGAAAATACATAATTTTAAAGATAAGCAAGTTGCAAGGTAAATGCAGATCACTGTTGTTGCTGTTGTCGTGTGCCAGCCAGGCCGGCAATATGGGATGCGCTGCTCCACTTTTCCAACTGAACCATATTTGGTGTGGAGTCCGACTTCCTCAGTACACACATGCCATAGGTACCCGTTTATAGGGTAGGCAACCATTCACACACAAAGAAAGGACAAAGACAAGAAAGAGAGAAAGTACATCCATGTCCGAGCCAGGATTCGGGCACAGGTCCCACTCATTTGTAGTCAGGTAAGCTAACCACTAGACAGATTGAGCGGCAAATGCAGATCACTTAAGTATGCAAATGAAATGCGGCACATTCTGGAACATTTGAAAAGAGATGTAAATGGATGAACTATGAAAATCGATGTATTTTACTTTATTAGCCAGAGAAATCTTGTAAAGCATTTTATGTCTCAGGAAAAACTCAAAGAATATCAAGACACCGAAGTTCGATGGTCTGGGGGCCATCAACGCATATCCAAGGTTTATGTTGATGGCCACCTCCGTAGACACTTTGCGACCGCCGTAACCAATATGATCAGAGCGTCGTTCTCATTATAAGAATTAATCAGTTAGAATCTTGACTTAACCTAAGTTCTGGCATCTTTAGAAAAGACAGCTAGGAAACTCTAAATAAGTCATGGTCGTAGTGAAATGATACCTCTAGAGATTTCTGGTCAAGTATTAGGGAGTCTTCTGTCTGATTCCTGTTTCAAAAATTACAAAGACTTTTGCTCAGTTGCTTCCAACTAAGGTAAGACCAAAATCAGAACTAAGTACAGGGAAGAATGCCTGTACACATACATTTTGTGGCAGCTTAGCATATTGTTGTTGCTTCTGATCCCATTTGGTGTAACATACCAGATCCACGAGCTCATCAATCCTCACAAAATTAAGAAACAACAAGGGATTCAAATGGAAATCCTCCTTTATAAATAAAACACTTTATGATTAGTAAATCACACAAAAGAAGGTGCTGAGAGCTAGCCTGGTTGACTTTACAATAGGTAGGATATAGCTTATGTTGGTCATAAAATTAATTCTTGATGTTTCCATATCGCATTGAACCGTTATTCCTTATTAGCAGTCCAGGTCCTACATATATGAGTCTTTTAAGAAGATTGTCTTTGAGTCAAAGAAACAGGTGACTTCATTTGGAACAGTGTCGAGATTAAGCTTATTGAACTTCAGCGTGATACAACGTAGAGTTTTCAGATTAGACACGCTTTTGTTTAAGAAATGGCAACCACCTACCAATCTGACTCCAATTGTGGAGCACCACGCTTATCAGGGCTTGTATCGCCATCATTTATGATTGCAGATTGCTCATAATCCTCGTTATTTGCGCTATAGGGTCTAACGATACTTAGATGGTGTGCCCATCTGATAACACTGCCCAATTCATAAGAAATTCAAATTTTTTTATCAGCAGCATAACAAAATAATGCATATAGCACGACTCCACCAATAAGACTTCAATGTATCCGATTGGTTAGTTGGGTTATATGGCGCAAAGTCCAAAAAGGGCAAGCTGTGCTAAAATTTCAATTTTAAAGAAAATCTTGTATAAAACCTTAACTCAACGTTAAAATGTTAAAATACAAAAATTAGTGTATATAATTCAATTAAAATATAATTAAAAGCATAACTTACAAAAGTAGAAATGAAAATTCCTTAAATTCAATTTATAAAATTTAAATAATATGAATAAAACCAATTGCTCTCAAAAAAGCAAATAAGTTTCAGTGGGATGATCCCCCATATAATAGTTAAAGGAACAAAAAATCGTTGTTTTTTTTAATTTATTGTTTTTAACACTGAAAAATAGAAAACCAACTTAAATTGTTAATAGAATGATAAATTTATGTCCTGAGGATGTTTATTTTATAATAAAGCATTTTGAGAGAGAGAGAAAAAAAAACCAATTTATAAAAGTTCAATCAAATTAATTGATAGAAAATTTGGATCGCATTCATATTTGAATATTGTAGAAGTTTCTAAAAAATTCAGTTGAATATCTTTAAAATTTCAAGAAAATTGCATGAAAAATGTTATTTAAAATTGTTTGATTTGTACTAAAAATAGTTAGATTATATGTGTATAATGTGCTATTAAAAATCGCTTTATTCGTACAAAAACCCCAAAATCTGATTTTTCTTTATTAAATTCATATTATAAATAATATAGCATCACATTTAAAATAAATGTTATCAATTGAGAATTAATTTAGCACTTTTGATAGTAATGAACATATAATAAACAATACACAGAGTGAGGTAAAAGTGTATTTATTCTTAACTCTTTTACCTCACATTGTGCATTAAAATATGGTAATGCTGACGACCGTATGTAGGATCACACATAATTAACAGAGGATTTTTCAATGTTTCAAAAATAATTTAAAATTATCAGCATAATCAGAATAGTATTTGTCTTTTATCAAAATAAATATCTCAACTAAAAGCTTGTATATATCATTTAATTTTGCCCAGAAATATTAACAACTCTCCTACGATTAGATTAAATATGACGCGTTTAGGAGAATAAATTGAACAAAAGTAAAAAGAGTAATACACGAGGATGGAAAACGAGCTGAAAACAATAATTATCGATGAATGAAAATAAATCTGTTCCGGTGAATTCTTTAACAATGAATTCTTTCGAAATACTAAAAAATATCTTATTCAGCATTAAATTACAATACTTACAATATTTACGGATGTTATTTGAATGTTCGCTCGTTTTCGTGAGACAAATTTTATTTTTCTGTTTTCTGATTTTCTAAAAAGTAAAATTATCCGCATTTTCCGAATTAATTCCACTATTTTTTTAACAATATACATAGACACTCTTTAAATAAATTCCATTATGAAACTATAAAATTTACCATCGATAAAAGTGTAGTAGAGCAATACGAGCTTTTTATATATCAATTATATTTTTATGGGAAATAAAAAAGAGATTGTTGTTTCTTCTTAAAATACAGTGTGATGGTCGTTTCTTACTTATTTTCGATAACATGACTAATTTTCAATTAAATGATTAAAATAAAATATTTTTGAGTGATGAAACGACTATACCATTTTAGTTACATGTGTGTTGCACAATTTGACTGAAATACACCATTTTAAATACCTTATTTCTTAAAGCATGTTTGTATCCTATAAATTATTAACTCGTTTCTATTGAAATGATTTGACAACTTATTTAATTTAAAGTTGGAATTTCAACTAAATTACATAAATTTGAAATTGAAATGATTTGACAACTTATTTAGTTAAAAATCAAAATTTCACTGCAATTACATAAAATGAAAATGCTTTCATCACCACTTAAAATATATTTACATATTATATAACTTATATTATTTATATAACTATAAAATATAGTCATATGTAAACTATAATAGGTGATATAATAATGTAGGATGTAATAGATGTTACTAATCGTATAAATTCACCATAAAACGAAGGGAATTCTACGATTTGCGCGCAATTTTGAAGAGTCTAAAAGATTTCCAGTTTCGACTCGTCTAACGAATTTGTAATATCTTTAAGCAACAGATTTTCAATGAGGAAATACAATAAAATCCTCCATTCCAAATAGTTGAAACATTAAAATATAGAGTTAACAGATAATAAAATATAAATTTTAATTTGAAGTTGTCAAGATATAATTTAAAGAACATTATCATAGGAATGATAGCAATTCAGAACTTTTGTGAAAGAATTGGTATTCGTAACAATCAATTCTTATGAAAAGTATTGTTGTTGAGAAGAAGTTGCAAATGTAAGCTATTACTGTATTTATAGTGAACGAGCGAACAATTTCTAATTTTTTACAGGAAGCAAGATTAACTTCTCTTGAATTCGTCGATATTTCGCTTGAATATATACAAATAGCATCAATTTATCAAAACGAACACTTGTATAAGTACTGTCAATAACTTAAGTGAAACGGTAATCTATCGTTTCAATAAAGAAACTATAACCTTAAGAACCATGTTGACCATACATTCATTGGCAAACGATATTCCCTTTCTAGTAAATTGGAACACTGCAGAAAGCTTACAACTGGTATTTTGGGTCAAAAAATGATTAGTTATATCTTCCATTTATGTCTGTTGATAGTCTTGAGTTTTTTAATTTGACCACAAAATGTTAAAATGTTTATTTTGTTTTTCTCTAAAACTACAACTAAACATATTTCCCCAAAACATAAAGTAGTACTTTAAATAACACTTCAATTAATTTTATTCATAGTTTTAATCCAACAAAAATACTAATTTTTAAGATATTGAAAACAGTAAATCATCGATTTTTTCGACTTTTGTTTTTCCAAAATTACTGTCATTCAAATGTTTAATTTTTTATAATCTTTTTTTTTATTGTACTAGTTGTTTTTCAGAATTACTGTACCATTTTGACAAATTTTAGGAAGAATAAATAATTTGATAGTTTATTACTTTTATTTTCATAAATAAATGAAGGAAAACCATATTTTTGTTAACTTTCAATCGATTAAAAAAAACAAATTATAAAAACTAATAACAAATATCTAATTTTATGCAAACTTAAGAAAATAAATAAAAAAAAATTTCCCTAAAATGGGGAAAAAAAAACTAGGCACTAAAAAAAATTCTAAAAATTCTGCAAGTTTTAATTAAAATTTTTGGCATTTATGTATTAATCTTTATGGTAAATATACAATCATATAATTGTTATTAATATCTGATTTGAAATGCTTATTTTACTGGATAAAACCATATAATAAATTGAATGAAATCATTTCCTTCTTAATTTTTGCCTAAATAAATATTTACTATAGTATATTAATTTATAATAAATATTTAGCCTACAATTATATGTATATGATATCTATAATTCTGTAGGAAATATTTCCTACAACATAAATATTTCATAAAAAAAACTAAACCAGTTGCACAACAACTGATATGTGTGCCAAGGCTTGCAGTACCCATATCTGTTAAAGTGTCTGCTTAAGTGTTTTGAGGTGCCAAGAATGTCCCAGTTAGGTGATAAATGTAAGCCAAAACCATCAGTATTTAGTTCCCAAGCATGCTTGGTTCTCAATTTATCGACCAATTGAAGGGATAAAAAGCTGAGTCGTCTTTGCCCAGTCCAAGGATTGAAACTCGGACTCGCACATTGGAAGCTCAAAGCGCTACTACTACGTCACAGGCTTCATAAGTATTTCTTATAGTTTATCAATTATAATCAATTATATTTTATTAAGGAATTCTGAAACAAAGACATTTTTGTATGACCAGACGAAAGATATTTCAAAATCAATTGATAAGCAGAGGGTTGAAATTATGCCTCTGCTTATCAATACAGAGGCTTGCAGTGACCATGTCTGTTTTTCTGATTAAGTGCCTTGAGGTGCCAAAGATTGTCCCAGTTAGGTGATAAATCTAACCCAAAACCATTAGTATTTAGTTCCCAAGCATGCTTAGTTCTCAGTTTATCGACCCACTGAAGGAATAATAGGTTGAGTTGGTTTTGCCCAGTCCAAGGATTGAAACTCAGACTCGCACACTGGAAGCGCAAAGCGCTACCACTACGCCACAGGGCTTCACAAATATTTCTTACAGTTTATCAATAATAATCAATCTCACTTTATAAAGGAATTCTGTAAATAAGACATTTTTGTATGATCAAAAGAAAGATATTTCAAAGTCAATTGATAAGCAAAGGGTTGAAACTAGTTATCACAAACTCCATTTCCTGGTCAACTTGTCCCTGTGGCCCCATTTCTACCATTTCCACTTTGTATTGGAGTCATCACCACCAACATTATCTAGTGGTCAGCTTGCCTAACTGCGGATAGGTTTTTCATGGATTCGAATTCCGGTTTGGGCATGGATTTCACTATCTCTTTCTTCTGTCTTTGTACTTTCTTTGTATGAATGGTTGCCTACCCCCCCCCAAAAAAAATAAGTCATCAGTATCATATTGATGATTCCTTTTTTTTTTTTTTTTTTTTTTTGAATGCTAGCCTCACTGGCAATATGGGGTGCTATGCTCCACTTTTTCAACTGAACCGTGATTTAGTGTGGAGTCCGATTTCTTAAGTACACACATGCTATAGGCAACCGTTTATAGGGTAGGCAACTATTCATACTCCATTCATACAAGGAAAGGACAAAGATAGGAAAGAGAGAAAGAAAGTACATACATGCCCAAACCGGGATTCGAACCCATGAACACCCCATCCGTAGTCAGGCAAGGTGGGCTGCGATGACTCCAATACAAAGTGGAAATGGTAGAAATATGGCCGCAAAAACAAGAGGACCAGGAAATGGAGTTTGTGTTGAAAACTACCTTACCATTTATAAATAATTTGAAAAAAAAATAATGCTTACAACACCTGATTGACTTTCTCTATAATATTTAGTTTTATTGCTTGTGAAATACTGGAAAGATAATTTATTATGAAGCTCTATTTATGAGGTATTAAAAAATTGTGAGAAAGTTATTAAAAAAGACAATTTTAATCCTTTTTTTCAATATATTTTCAATTTTTTTTTTCAAAATTCCAATGATTTAATTAAGGAAACTATAATTTTAAAGAGATATAGAGGATAATTAATTTCACTATTAGTAAAATTTCATAAAAACATTCTTATAAAAAATTAATCTCCCTTAACTTTTTAAATATGTTTTAAATCTGAGAATATTTGTAAATGATAAATGAAATGTTGAATTCACAACGAAAAAGTTATTCCTTTAATATGATATATTCTGCTAAAAATTACACGTATTCACTAAAATAAATTTATCTCTGTATTCTTAAATATATTTACTAGGTGTTAAATAAGAGAAAGATGATTTTCAATTGAACTAATATTTTTCCGAACAATTCTGAACACTGTAATCATTGTTTAAGCATTGTATTATATAGTTTGATGTGAAGAAAATATTCTGGGGTATATAATTAAACTTTTTTTATTCTAATTCCTATTATTAGTTCACACTCTCTGATATATAAATATTATCTTGTTCAAATTTTCAATTTTTTATAAAATATTTTTCATTTTTTTACTCAAGTTCAAATAAATTTTTAAACTTGTAGTGGGTGACACTTGAATTTAACATTTTTCTAATATTAATTCATTAATTAAATTTAATTAATTAATTTTAATTTTATATGAAAGAAAAACATTGGTTGTATAGTAGTGCCATCTCTTGGCATCAACAGTTACTATCTCTATTTTTACATTTCTTGCATTCTTAAATTTATTTATTTTCATTATTCTTGTAAATGAGTTTATTACTACGTTTAAAAAATCAACTTTATGACTTTGAAATAAATTAATGAGGGAACTGGAAAGTGTGTGAGTGAGAGAGAGAATTTTTTCTTAAAAAAATAAATAAAAAATGTTTATAAAGGACATTCTGCAAGACAGTGATAATAAAGATTTTTCTGGCAATGGCAAAATTGGTAGAGTATCGGTGTAGAATCTTCATGTTTTTGAATCTAATCTCGTCGAAGTATAAAAAAAAATCGAAGAAATAAATTAAGCAAACAGATTGGATTCACGGTATCGATTCTTACTTCACAAACAGAAAATGCGAAGATTAATAAAAATAAAAAAAAAATTAATAGAAGATTAAGGGAAATTAATAAAAAAATTTTCTTTGTTGACCAAACAAGGAATTGAATTAAAAAAAGTAAAATTAAAATAAAAGAAATTAAATGAGTAAATTAAAAATTAAATGATTAAAAAAAAGTTAATATTATTTTTTTATTTTTTTCGAGTGGTGAAGGCCTATGTCTTAATATATCTAGTGTAAACAAAATGAAGCAATTTAAAAAAAAAAGTAACCATATCAAAACTATGTGGGAAAGTAATAAAATTTTATAACTTTATGCTATGATAATTAGAAACCTGTATAATTAATGTAGATATAATTAAGCAATACTTTAAGTAAGTATTATAGTATGAAGTCTATGTTGAGAAATAATAAATGATTACAGTTTTATAAAAATATTAATAAAAAATTTTTTAAATGTATGTAGATATAGTTATATAATTTTTATATAACCATGCCAAAGCTTTAAAAATATTAGAAATTTATCTGTGCAATACTAATTAAAAATGAAGGTAATTTTATTTTGCTCTCATCATTTTCAGAAATTTTTCGAATTCTGAAATTGATTCTGTTTTAAAATTTTCCTTTTTAAATTATTTCTATAAGTAGGCTAGCTAAATACTTTAAAAATAAAAGGTCAAAAGGGCTCAGGGAAGATTTTTATATTTAACCTACCCACGGCACAGATTAGCATTAATACAAATATTATAGTTACATACATAGAAGTAGGGCATTAGCTACCATAGTTCATGAAGTCTTGGACCTCTCTGAATAGTTCCACTGCAAAACAGTAGGTGACGCTTATTGGATGATAGGCTAATGGTGCTACATTTCAATTTATTGCTATAATTTAAAGTGAATATTTATTCATTTTAAAAAGTATTCATTTAATTATAATCATAAGTATAATTGGAAGTATTTTTTTTTTTACTAGTGAAAAAAAATTTATCATAATAAGTTATAAAATTGTATGAAATATATTTTTATGAAATGAAGAATCTCTACTGAAGAATTTTATATTACAATGTTTCTAGTGTTGTGTTATTTGTAAAAAAGTGAATTAATTCATTGGCCTAGTCATTCGATTAGTTTACTTAACTTTTCTTTAAATTTTACATTACTTTTCGTTTGTGTAAAAATTATTATAACTCTAAAAATTATTTCACTGAGTCATATATAACTCTATATAATTTTAATAAATCAAATATATATTACATGTCTCTAATAATGAAAAATCCCTTAGAATAGCTACAAAAATTATGTATACAAGTGTATTTACATTAAACTGTATCCTTTATATTAAATCCGAGGACTTTAAATTTTAATTTGTAGTCGTTCAAATAATTTAGTTTTAAGTACTTTAAATTTTAACTAAGCTCATTTCAATTAATTTTAATCTAAAAATTTTTTATAATAAATTATCATTTAAGAAAAAAAACTATAAAAAATCATTTAATAGAAAATACTTATTTCTGAAGATGATGCTTATTAACAAATTAAAAGTGTCACGTTTAATATCATGATAAATAACTTAACACATTTAACAATATCATGATTAAAATTAACAATAATAACTGCAATAACATTCTTAGACTTTTTAAATTATTTCTAATTAGGTCATACTTTTATAAAATCAAAATTTTACATTTTATAGTGTTTTTGAATTTATTAGTGTTATATACTGTGTATTCTTAAAATATAATTTACATTGAAAATTTTTATTGCAGAATTTTTGGGTGGACGTAAGTATAAATTTATTATTGAAATAAGTATTAGTATTATTAATATGATATTCATGTATTTTATAAATAATGTCATTATATATGTGAATTTTATGCATATAATTTATTTCGTTTTTGTATTTTAAACATTATAAATCGTATTTGTGTTCCTATTATATAAGGAATTTGTTTTTAAAAAAATATGAATTTTCCTACAGGTTATCTAGAAAAATCCAAATTACTTTTATTTAGAAACAATTATTTCATTTATAATAATATTGGATTACAAAATTCATATGCAAATAATAACGGAATTAAAATTATATAATATTATTTTATACGAGATATAAATCATCTATTACCTAGTAAAAAGGAATCAGTACTTATACTAAATGAATTGCTCTTGTTACAGCACAAGTAAATATAATAAAATAAAATTTTAAGTTAGAAAATTTTGATATAGGATCAAATATATAAGAAAATGGACCAGCAAAATCAACTCTGCTTACATCAAGGGGAGATTTTCTTGAATTCTATCAGAAGGTAATGGTGCTACCACCTGAGCTCCAGGCTTAATTTCGCAGAGTATGCAAATTAAACATCCATTTAATACCTTTTTCACAAATCGTTTACCATTAACTAATCCAGAACTGTTCTCGCAAATGAGTCAAAAGGAAATCTACACTAGAGTGCACATAGTAGTATGAGCATTTAAAATTAGAAGCTCAACAAATTTATCATTAATTAGAAGAAGCCAAGGACGCTTGGCTCTCATGTCCTCATTCAAAAACTGCAAGCGTCCCTGTAAACAAAGTAAGCCGTTATAGTCAAGTTCAGGATTTAAATTGAATATAGAATAACATTTATCAATAGCATCTTTAGAGATTATTTGTGTCATCTCTATTCAATAATGCTATTGTTGAGTAGATTTTATCCAGAAAAACAAAGAATTCTTAAGTTCTGAAGCATAAATAGGACCATTTAACTTTAAAGAATAAGGTTTAGAATTATATACAAGCTGTAACATTTTTATCCATGCTGTAACATGAAGTAACTTACCAAGATAAATCTGTTTATGTCAAGCAAAGAATTAAAATCTTTACTGTTGGAACAGAACTGAAGTGTCAAGCAAAGAATTGAAATTTTTACTGTCTATGTTAACACTAAATAACGATCTTCATTGGGCGTTGTTGCCCGTCTAAGACCTTGTCCTGATCTTCGGCCTGCACTTCCTGTCTCCAAAAAACGGTTCCAGATCGTAGAAATCACACTTTGTGACACGCCAATGGCTTGCACTATTTCTGCTTGAATTTGGCCCCCTTCTAACCTACTAAAAACTCTCCAAGCTTCTGAATCGGTTAAATGGCTTCGCTGAGACATCGTACTAATCGAAACAAAGCAGTCACTGAATGCCGATCATCCTTGTCTTTTATTCAGTTGAAAGTCAAATTTCATTCACTGTCGCTGAAATGACATTTTTAACATCGAACTCAAAATTAGCATACTCTACAGTTTGAAAATCAGAAAAATTTGCCTTTGTGATTTTCTTCTTCCATTTACAGATAAAAACATTTCGCTTATATTTTTATTTTATATAAAACTTACAATATCCTTTAATTGTTTTGAGCAGTGTATTATGGTTACATTGAGAAAATTTCGAAAATATCAAATGACAACACGCAGTTTTTTTGTATTGGAATGTGATCTCTATTCTGAAAAACACTAAATAGCGTTGGAATGGCACATATAGCACGAAAATTTCCGGACCTAGACCTTGAAAAATAAAAACGACTTTGCCGTGCACCAGAGCATTAATATTCGTTTCATTTATGCACACTGTTTCTTCGGCTGAGATCCCAGCCTGATTAATTCCCCAGAAAATGAGATGGAGAAATCAAGAAACTTAAAGTTCGGGTTTTACGTAAGACTCAGCCATAACTGACACCATCACGCTAGGTAAAAGATAAGGCACTGTGAAATGCGAGTGACGTGTGTTGCTTTCTGCAATTCTGAACAAGATCTCGCTTACAGAGAAAAAACTTGAGGAAATAATAAAGATTTATTACCTAAATGAACAAAACTCCTCTGAGACATTGCGTGTTTACCACAGAAACCATGGATTATGGTGAGGCCCATGTACTGTACGGGAGTTGATTCATAAATTTGATGAAACTGGTTGCATATGCAATCGACTTCGGCATGGATGACCTTCCATTTTTGTGGTAACTGTTACAGAAGTTAATCAGACAATAAGCACAGTTCGCATCGCAATATCACGCGGTGTTTTACGTACTCTGAATCTGTTGAATTCAATTGTCTGCAAGATTGTGCTCTCTGTTCTAAACATGCTTCCGTATCGATTCCAGCATGTCCAGATGTTGGAACCAGAGACTATGAATTACGACTAGATTTTGCGAATCATTTCTTTATCCGGTATGATGAAGATAGCAGCTAGCCTTTACGCATTCTGTGGACAGATGAGGTGCATTTCTCGTTAACTAGTGCATTCAAAAAATTGTGTGCCCTGGGCAGAGAAGAATTCACAAGAGGTTCTTGCATGTCCATTACAGGAAGAAAAAGTGATTGGGTGGTGTTGTATAAAACGACTTGAAAAGCAAATCCAGATAAAGAAAAATGTTTTTTGATGGATCCATCATGTTCTTCTCAAAGATGCTCAGCATCTAAAAGGAAAAGTTATATCATGATGATCTTCTCGAAGATGCTGAACATCTAAAAAGAAGTAATCAAAACAGAATTTTCTAAAAGTTAACTAACGAAAGTCTAAGGGATTTCATAGAGATACTTTTTGCATAAATAATGATGGAGAAATCCATAGTGATGCTAATGCTTTTCATAATAGAGGGATGGAATATTTTAGCAACTACCTTAATTTTTCCCATCTGACCCTTCTCAGGAACAAACAAATATACAGATGGCTTTACTTACCATGGTTGAGATTGATCTAGGCATGAAGATAAAAGGACCTTATTGTGTACCAGCTGAACGTTTGAAGTATTTTGAACATGTGTAACAGTTCAAAGCATACATGATATTAATTTTTCCTATTGGAATAAGGAAAAATTGCCATCAGATTGGACTCATGACATTTTGTGCCCTGTTTTTTAAAAAGGTGATCCACCTTTTTACTAAAGTTACTGAAGCATTAACCCATTAAACTCTATTAATAAATGTTTATCGATTATTCTTTTTAACAGAATTTCTCCTTGGACTAATTATGAAATTGGGGATTATCAATGTGGTTTCAGGAAGGAGAAATCCATCTTTGAACAAACATTAAAGTTGTGCCAAATTCTTGAAAAATATAGAGAGTTCTGAATTGTCTTTATTGATTTCAAGACGGACTGTGACTGTGTTGATCACGACTCTCTACTTGTAGCTCTAACTGAGCTGAAATCCCTGATAAAATTTTAAGGCTAATCAAATAACTTTAAGTAACACATTTTTTTTGTAAAATTATCCTGCTATTTTGCAGAGATTTTTTGAAATAAAAAATGGTGTGAGAGGTCCTTGCCTGCCAGCTTTTTAATCTTGTTTTAAAATGGACAGTTCGCAACTCAGGCATCAACAACAGAGATACCATATTCACCAAAACTGTGCAACTTCTTGCTGATGATATCTTGATCATTGCGAGCACTAGGAATGCTATGCTAGAAGTCTAATTTATCCTTAAAAATCAGCAGGAAAAATCTATCTCATAATTAATGAAAACGAGACTAAATACATCCCAATACATCAAGTGGCATTTAAATTTTTAGAGTA
Source organism: Latrodectus geometricus (assembly GCA_026290005.1). Taxonomy (NCBI): domain Eukaryota; kingdom Metazoa; phylum Arthropoda; class Arachnida; order Araneae; family Theridiidae; genus Latrodectus; species Latrodectus geometricus. The sequence continues at coordinate 17,870 of JAPDSC010159030.1, forward strand.
TTAGGATTATAAGTATGAAGTGGTTGATAATTTTTTACATTTACGCTCAAATATCAATATTCAAAAGGTCCTTGAAATTAAAATTTGGCAGCTAATCGGTACTTTCATAGTAACATTTCTACATAACCTTTTTAAAAGTAAATTGAACAGAAGTAATATTAAAATCGCTTTATATAAAGTACTTATTATATTTGTGCTCACTTAAGGGCCTGAGACTTGGATGCTTACTAAATTCCAAGTAGAGCAATTAGTTATCTTTAAAGGAAAAGTTCTGAGAAAATCTTTGATGTTGTGAAGGAAAATGAAATCTAGTGACGTCCACAAAATTTTAATTTGTACAAATTATTTAAGGATATAGATATCATTGAATTCATTAAAATTAGTCGGATGAAATTTGCGTTCCATAAATGCAGATTGGGCCGCTGATCAGTAATATTTAAAATTTTCAATCTTAAACGTTTGGGAACTTGAAGAAGTAGGCCCAGGTGGAGATGGACGAACTGTATAGAGGGAGATATTAAGCTCTGAAGAATATAATTGTAAAGTAATTGCAAATAAAAAAAATTGATCAGAATTAAAGAAAGTGGCTCATGAATTAAATTTTCTTAAAAATTTCTCTACGTTTTATGATTGTATTTAGCTTTACAAAAACACTGAATGGCAACTATTAATTTGACCTTTCCATATGGCAGCATGAGCAGCATGTTTTGAAATCTGTATATATTTATTTACAAACATTAAGTAATTTATTTAGCTTTACCGCTGCACTAAATTTTTTTCATTTTATTAAGCACTATTATGTTTATCGCTTAATTATATTTTATGTAAATTTAGAAATGTGGTTTTTATGTAAGTATTTATTGTTTTCTTTTCTTTAAATATCATAACTTGTAATGCCTATATGTACGTATTGGTTTGCACATCTCTTTCCATTTGTGAAATGTACTTAAATTAAAAGAAAACACATGGCATCAAATGGAAAGCATATTTATTAGATATTTTGCTTGTTAAAGTTACTTATTTTGCAAAAATGGGATTAAACTAATGTATCAATATGTTATGAATTTATTTAATTTTTTTTATTCATATCCTTATTTGTGATTGCTAATAATGTTTTTTCTTCCTCAAACATTTAGCGTAATTAATTGTGGCTACCTCTCCGAGTGGAATGGCAGGTTACTTAAGCCGATCTGTGTCATTAAGTCCTATTGAACCTAATCCACCAAGCCTGCCAAATATATCAAACGGCACCATGAAGCAAGGCAATGGTAGCACATCGCCAAGAATAGCAGATGTTTCTTCGTCGCCTCTGAAAATTTTTGTGTTAGCTAAAAAGAAAATTAATGATATCTTTGCTGATATAAACAATTATGTAGATGAAACTTATGTTATCCTTAAAAGTTAGTATTTGCTCTTTCATTTTTATAAGTATATATGTATTGCTTCTTGAATTTACAATTTTATAACTTTAGTTATCAATTTTTGTGTCAGCAGAATGTTCTTTCATGGGTATGTCTACTCACAATTTAGTTTTGGGTGAAAATGCGCTTTAGGTCCCCTCCTTGGCACGTTTTCAAAAATACCGATGCCATGGCGAAAATTCAACCTCTATTTCAAAGTGAAATTTAATTAGTGACCAATGAAAAGGCTAAAACAAATGAGTAATTAATGAGCATGCGCGAGAAAACGCATCAAATTTATGAGTTGGCGAAGTAGGGGACCTAAAGCGCAGATTAACCTAGTTTTGATTTCTTTTATGAGGAAGTGTTTACCGACAGAAAGTTAATGAATCATCCATTTCCATTCTTAATTTTATATTATGTAATTTCAATCATTGAAAAAAAGATTGGCGATACGTTACTGTTTAAAAAAATTCGTATTTCATATATTGGAGGCTTATTTGCTAATATTATTTAGAACATATTAACTGTGAGATATATTTATTATCATACTGTTAATACTGTTTTGATTTCTGTAATAATTTAAAACTGTTCTCTCGTCAAATTTTGGGAAATAACTAATATGAATTTACTATCTAAACCTAGAAGTGTATTGCAGAGTAGGATTGTTAATTAGAAATAAAAATATATGGACTGAAGAAATTAATAAAATGAACTAGATATATTTAGACTTAGAACCCTTATTCATTAAATTTAATTTTTAACTAAAGAGTGAACTCATACTTATACAATTATACTAAACAAATTTACTGTGTATACTTACTGCCAAATAATTGTAGTAAATTCCATTATACTTCTTTAAAATGATTATCATTACAGGTAAGAAAAAGTTGCAATTACTGTTGTAAATATTTATGTAAAATGTTTACAATTTTAGAAGTTTACTAAGAATATCACAAATATTTTTTTTATATTTATTAAACAAAATAATTATCATTTATTAACAAAACTTGCTTAAGCAACAAAGCTAATTTTTGAAAAAAACTGCTTAGTAATTCTTCAATGATCATTTGCAAGGGTATAATGGAGTAGTAAATTAAATTTCTAGCTGCAAAAAAGGCTAATAAAATATCAAGTTAATTTATCATTGTCAGTATTTTGTTTGAAATATTTTTTAATACCTTATTTTTAGATCGATTTTGATGAAAAATATATTGGCGTTTGATTGCCTCCTTTTTAATAATTAAAAATCTAGCACCGAATTCTAGGAGTTTGTATGGCAATAAATGTGCCAAACTTTGGTTTATTGTGGCAAAATATTTTCTTGCGATTTTGTTATGTAACATGTTAGCATGCACAAAATTTGTTTGTAGTTTTAGTAACACTTCAAGCTTTTGATTGTGTTTTGTTTCTTTCCTTTATGGTTGAAATTAAAGTATTTGTAATTATGTTTTGACTTGAAAGTGTATCAAATTGAAATTTAAGTGTTTTGAAAGTGAATTGAAAAATTTGAATTTTAGTACTATTGTGTTAGAGGTTAAATGAACAGTAATAAAGGGAATTTGCTTTTTTTTAAAGTCTTCTCCAAATGTATTTAAGTGAGTACTTATTAAAATCCAAATGGTTAATCAAAATCCATGTTTTCCTAAAAATGTCTCCTTTATGTTATTGATTTAGATATTTTGTCTGGTTCTCTCCAGGATAAAATTCATTCATACTGAATGTTTCTTTCTTTGTATGTATGTATATGTATACACTATCTACCAATAAGTATTTGGACACCTATACAAATGACAATATCAGTGCTCTTGAGGTACATCATGGCCTCTGCCAGTATACAAGTATATTGTGTAAGAAACAGCATTGGCATTAGTCGCATGCAAGATGCGGCTCAGTTCAGAGCTCTCTGATTTCAAGAAAGGTATAATTATCGGGTTTTACAAATGTGGCCGATCCTTAAGGAACATATCTAGCGATTTGAAGTACCCAATACAACAGTGGCCTATGCCACTGTTGTATGCCTATAGTTGGCAGACAAACAAAACCGGAAGATAGAGACCAATGAGTGCTGTCCTGAGTAATTTGGAAAATCTGCAGCCAACTAATGGCCCTCAACCAGGAGGAGTTTCAACAGGCATCTGGGACTATTGTTTCAATGAATACCATCCTTAAGGAAACAAATCTGCTTGTTTTTCATGGTCGTGCTGCTGCCCATAAGCCTTTGATCACAAAGTCCAACTACGCTGCTCAGTTGATGTGGTGCAAAGCACATTGAAATTGGACCATAGATCAGTGGAAACAGGTTCTTTGGAGCAACGAATCAAGGTTCACCCATAACCAGGGTCTGACGTCTGCCTGGAGAATGTCTCCTGCCAGAATGCATTGTGCCAACAGTCAAGTTTGGCAGAGGTAGAATTATGGTCTGGCGGTGTTTCTCCTGGTATGGGGACTGGACTCTTGGTCCCCATTCATGGTAAGCTCAACGCCGATGCCTACTACACCATTTTGGATGACAATGCAAATTATTATGTTTCGAGGTTAATCAAGTCTTGGTATGGTGCCAATGGAGTTCATTGATTGGACTGGTGTGCCAAGAGCAAAGACCTGAACCCTATCGAGAACCTCTGGGACGAGTTAAATTGCCAAATTAAGGGGTGCTCTACCCTTCCAAAATCGGTAAAGGAACTTGTATGTCTACTCCAACCCGAGTGGAAGATAATATCACTAGCTATAATACAAAGACTGATAGAAAGTATGCCACAGAGGATTCATGCTGTAATTGCCTCTCATGGACTGCCCACCAACTATTGATTTTGAATAAAAAGTTAGTTTTTCTTTTCTATCACACTTGTCTAAATAGTTATTGGTAGACATTGTGTGTGT
>JAPDSC010159033.1:0-18092 GCA_026290005.1 Latrodectus geometricus
TAAAGGTAGCAAAATCTAATTGATTTGATTGATAGAAGGAGTTAGATGGTGGCAAATTAAAAGTAGAAAAATCTACTAGATTATTTTGTGTAGCTATAAAGGTAGCAAAATCTAATTCATTTGATTGATAGAAGGAGTTAGATGGTGACAAATTAAAAGTAGAAAAATCTACTAGATTATTTTAAGTAGATATAAAGGTAGCAAAATATAATTGATTTGATTGATAGTAGTAGTTAGATGCTACGGAGCTATACGATACAGAGTTTTGCTGAGAAGCTAACTTTATGGTTTTGTTTAAATTTGCGGATTGTTTTAATGTATTTTTATATTATTATTTTATTAAAAGTGTTTTAGAGAGTTTGTCTACGTATTTCTGAATTTTTGGCAAAAAAATATTTTTGTACTCATTTCCAGTACTTATTCCAGACAGAAAATTTGATTGAATGATTATTAATTTCTGGAACTATAATTTCCGAAAGATTTAAAAAAATATTTTCCATTTATTTATAATTTGTATTTCCTATCTCTTCGATATTTTTTATATTAATGTTTAGCTAATTTAATTCAAAATTAATAATTTTTTATCAAATGTATTTATAAATATAATTAAACTTTGTGATTTTCTCCTTAACATGTTAATTTAATTTTTTATTTGAGAACTCCAAATTGAAAACTTGTAATTTTATTACAAGTAGTTCTAAAGGAAAAAAAAATTTTTTATGTGGTTCCTTATCAATGAATTTGCACCCCGTTTTCTTAACTATAAAATTAATAAGGTTTTGACTTAATTCTTAAACACATTAAGTAATAATTGAAAATAATTGTTATAACATTTAATGACAAACAATTGGTGCACTCTAATGTATTATTTAAGTAATCATTAATAAATCAATTATAAAATTGCTAATTTTGTTTTGTTCTTCATAAAATGTAATTTTAAGCATCATCATGTTTGCATATGTACATGAAATTGAAAGTAAAAACACAAATGGATGTAGAACAACTTTAATTCATATCAAATCCTTATTTCAGATTAAATCTCTATTTATCTTAATTACATAAAAACTTAGAAGTTTAAAATTAACTTATTTAATCCAGCATAAGCAACGAGACAGTTTCCTAAAATATTAATAATTATGAGACAGAACATTTTAAGAGAGCCATTAAAATATGTATACATCCAAGTTAACTTCACAAAATTAGTTATATTTTTCGTTGTAACAATCAACATAAAAAAACAATAAAATAGAAAACAATAAATCACGATAAATTAATTAATAAATTAATACGCACGACAAAAATAGTATATGTCACTAAAGTTCAATGTCTGAACAAATTAGTCAAACTAAATGCTTACAGACATCAGCAAAATATATTGTTCATCACAATGCGTGCACCATTTCAAATTCTGTGAATTCTCAAGCTCAAAGTCCTAGTTACATCACTTTCTAGGCAGCATAAGCTGGTGGCGGTGGTGGAAGTTTATAAACAGGAGGAGGTGGAGGCGGAGGTGGTGGTGGCGGAGGAGGCTTATAAACAGGAGGAGGTGGAGGAGGAGCATAAACTGGAGGTGGTGGAGGAGCATAAACGGGAGGAGGTGGAGGTTTGTAAATTGGAGGAGGTGGTGGAGGAGGAGGTGGTGGTTTGTACAGTGGTGGAGGTGGTGGAGGGGGAGGCTTGTATACCGGTGGTGGTGGTGGTGGTGGCAGGTAAACTGGGGGTGGCGGAGGTGGTAAATATACTGGAGGTGGGGGTGGTGGAGGTTTGTATACAGGAGGAGGTGGTGGAGGTGGCAAATATACTGGAGGTGGAGGTGGTTTATACAATGGAAGTGGAGGAGGCTTGTACACCGGAAGTGGTGGTGGGGGAGGTGGTGGTTTATATACCGGAGGTGGTGGTGGAGGTGGTACATAAACTGGAGGTGGGGGAGGTGGGGGAGGAGGTAGATAAACCGGAGGGGGTGGTGGAGGAGGTGGAGGTTTATATACAGGAGGTGGTGGTGGCGGCGGGGGAGGGGGCAGATAAACTGGAGGTGGCGGTGGAGGAGGAGGTAATTGATATAATGGTGGCGAAACATACAATGGAGGTGGAAGGTATGCATCTGCCGGAGGCATGCACGGCAACACTCTCTTAAGAACCTCTTTCTCTGCTAAGAGATCTCCTGTTGCCACCGGAAGAATAATAACTTGGTTAGATATGGGAACTTTACCAAACAAAGGGCCATCTTTTATGAAGGCTGATAACTGGGTAATCATGATGTATTTCTGAGATGCTAAAACGAGAAAAGTGTTTTATGAGAAAAACATGATGAGAAAAAAATATTTTATATGAAATACATCTAAGAATGTTTCAAATTCTATCATTTGATTGTCATAATTTTTGCATATGCATTTTTATGTATTAGCAAATTTATAAAAATTTTTATTAGAATTACACTAATTTTATAGACTGAGTGAGATGGAAAAAATTTGATGATGCAGATACATATACATTTAGCTTATCAAAATATTTAAAGTAAGGCTATTTTTAAAAAATAAAGTTCATTAATTTCTAGATTGACATCAAATTTTGCTATAAGGTGATTTGCATACTATTGGGTGTTTTGGCAAGTAGTTTCATTTTTTATGAAAATGAAAAACGTATAACGAATAAATATTTTATAGTGAATTGTTTACTGTCACTTCTAGTCCAATACCTTTTGCATCTTTCTAGTAGTAGCATCTATATGAGTGTGATGCTCTTGCCCTTACAAGATTCACTACTCTAGGTAATCCATATCCTAAAGAGTTACACCTAAACTCCATTGAGGGCCGATCAGACTTTATAAACAAAGTAGGTGACCCAAGACAATGGAACTAGGAAAAAATTGGGCTTGGAGCATGGTACAAAATGCAACAATGCAGAGGTGCCACATATCTGACAAGCTCAAGAAGAAGACGAAGAGTAGTAGCATGATTCTATACTCATAAAATGACTAATTTTTGCTAACGAAAATGTAATACAGGTGAGAAAAATGAAATTATTTTCCTAACAACCCCATACAACACAAAATAAAAATTTCTTATCTTTTTCGTAATAAGGATAAGCAGAAAGATTTTAGTAATAGAACATAATGAGTGATTCATTTTGCAGAATTCAAATTACATTATAAATTTATCACCACCAAGCAAAAAAAATGTTTGTTGTTTCATTGAACTATTTTAAAAAGCTAATTTATTGAATTAACTGTAAGATTAAATATACACTGTCTACCAATAGGTATTTGGACACCTATGCAAATAACGATATCAGAGATCTGTGGTACGACACGGCCTCCGCCGGTATAAACCGTGTAGGAAACAGCATCGGCATTAGTCGCATGCAAGATGCCGTGATTTCGAGAAAGGTATGGCTATCGGGTATCGCAAATGTGGCCGATCCTTAAGGGACATATCTAGCGATCTGAAGTACTTAAAATTGACAGTGGCCTATGTGATAAAGAAGTGGGAGGTGAGCGGTGATTGTAGGAATGTGCCCCGAGTCGGCAGACCAACAAAACAGGGAGAAAAAGACCGACGGGTGCTGTCCAGAGAAATTCGTAAGAACTGCACCTAATCCCTGTCCCTCATCCGCGAGAAGTTTCATGAGCCATCCGGGAGCATTGTTTCAATACCATCCGTAAAGAAGACATCTGCTTGTATTTCATGGTCATGCTGCTGCCCATAAGCCTTTGATCACAAAGTATAACCGTGCTGATTGTTTAATGTGGTGCAAAGCACATCGAAATTGGACCGTAGATGAGTGGAAAGGGGTTTTTTAGAGTGACGAATCAAAAAAATTCATCTTTTATCGTTCGAATGACATGGTCTGTGTCTGGCGACTGCCTGGAGAACGTCTCCTGCCAGAATGCATTGTGCCCACAGTCAAGTTTGGTGAAGGTGGAATTATGGTCAGGGGGTGTTGTTTCCTACGTTGTGGTAATTTTACGGGTTGGACGCCTGTTACTTTCAGGACGACAATGTCAGTTGTCATGTTTCGAGGTTAACCAAGGCTTGGTATGGTGCCAATGCAGTTCATCAAATGGACTGGTCTGCCCTGAGCCAAGACATGAACCCTATCGAGAATTTCTGGGACTAGTTAAATTGCCGAATTAAGGGGTCCAAAATCGGTGAAGGAACTTGTATGTCAACTCCAAGCCGAGTGGAAGACAATACAACTAAATGTAATACAAATACTTGTGGAAAGTATGCCCCGGATAGTTCATGCTATAATTGGCTCTACCAACTATTGATTTTGAATAACGTTAGTTTTTCGTTTCTATCACAGGTGTCCAAATACTTATTAGTAGACAGTGTATGATAAAATAGCAAGAAAAATCTTTTAAATTTACATTTTTATTATTATATCTTAAAATAATGTCTGTAAACTTCAAGGAATAAAGTTATCCAATCAAATAATTTTCTTAATTTACGATTTTGGAAGAAAAAGAAAGGGTGAGAGAAGGTTATTATTAGGGATGAAACTATAAAAACAATTATAATGCAGAATGTTTATAAAAAATTCGACTGTGTTCCGCAGACTTTATCACTTAACACAAATCTAATGACATATTTCATTTATAAGCGTGAAACGATGTTAAATTAAACAAAATAAAGAGTTGTTCAATCGATCTCTCAATTGAAAATGAATGTCTGATTGAAATGATGTTAATTTATTTGTTTAGAATGAGTATTAAAAAAACAAGAAATTTAGTAATTGTAATCTATAAATAGAACTATTTAATTGTTTTTCCCATTTTTTTGTGAAATCAGTGATAGTCAAAAAAGGTATCATTTCTCTTATAAATCATTTTATAGTAAAGAGTTAAACAGTGACATCATGATTTTTAATTTTATTTTAAGAAAAGACTCAACCAATTGAAAGATTGAACCAACAAAAGACTGAAAAGATTGACCAACTTAAGACAGCATGTCTGCAGAGTTAACACCGTATGAACTGCGAAACTATTTAAATAAAACGTTCTGATGTGCTTTCCATAGGAATCACTCTTTTGTATGATAATATCTGGTTCTATATTGTAGATCTGCTAAAGGATATGTTTCAGAGATTTGCGCACGAACTGTTCTTTATATGCCATATCTTTGTTCTTTTGAATTCGACACTGTTGAACATGTTTTGAAATTCGTCATTTTTGCTGAAATTGACCTTTGGAAAGACATTCCAAGGGGTCAGTTTCATTTGGCCAAGGAATTGCAAGAGTAGGCAAGGTTGTGGGTTCTTCAGGAACCTGATACTTTCAGATAAAGAACTATAATTGATTATCTTGTCTTTCAATGGTATGAATCTGCCTACTCATGTGCCAATTACTTTTGAATAAAACAAATTTTGTTCTCCCTTTGTAGTGGGTGTTTAATTTTTAATTCACTACTTCTTACATAATAAATTATAAACTATTTCAGACAACACATTTAAATAAAGATAACTGTGTTGTAAAAACCTTCTTTCTTTAATATTATTTTTAATAGAGTTTTATAACTTGTATTAAAAAAAATTGCTGAAATACAAGTAACATTACAATAGAACTGTTAGAAATGCAGCGAGATATTTATTATAAATGTTCTTACCTTGGATAGGACATCCACAATAGCCTTTCATGGAAAAGCGAAGTAACTTTCGAAATAGGTTTACATCGGTGTGTGTTGTACCTGGTCCCGTCAGTAAGCCAAATTTTCCACAAACTCTACCTAGGGGATCTGAAAAAGGAAGCATTGATCAATGATTTTTTTCTCATTCTCTCTCATATACTATTAATAGTAAATTATAAGCTGCTAACAAAAATGAAAGCAAAAAATATAGAATAATTCAATTAGGTGGATACTTTGATAAATCAAATGCAATTTTAAGAAACATTTCCTCTTTTGAATCACTAAATTCATTAGTTAGTTACTTTCTTATGATTTCAAATATTGAAAAATCTATTTTTTTTTCTGCCAGGTAAATAAATTCCAAATTTAAGAAAAATATAAACATTTTGATATTTACAAATTGCTATTTTAAACCGTTAAAAATTGTATTAAAAACGTGTTACTAAATTGATGTCTAAACGATCGACATTAATTTATTACATACAAATTATCATTGGACCTAATATTCATTTATGTATCTAGATCCTTATTCCACAGTATTGTCAGATTATGTCACGGAAGTCACAAATAGAAAAAAAATGCCTGTTTCCATCAACATTTCCTGTACATGACAATATCTTCATCTGAGATTGGTTTCCAAAAATTAGCCTTTTCTTCTATGTTTTAAACTTTTGGAAACAATTGCATTTTTATTAATATATTTGTGTTTGAGCCCTCTGAACAAAAAAGGTACCTTGGGATTGTTGCCCTTATACCTATATATAACTTGATTCTTGTATTATACACTGCTCAAAACAATTAAAGGATATTGTAAGCTTTATATAAAATAAGAATATAAGTGAAATTTTTTGCCGAAAATGGAAGAAGAGAATGACAAATACAAATTTTTCTGATTTCCAAACTGTGGAGTATGATAATTTTGAGTTCTACGACAAAAACGTCGCTTTAGCGGTAGTGAATGAAGTTTGATTTTCAACTGAATAAAAGACAATGAAGACAAGGATGATCGGTATTCAGCGACTGCTTTGTTTCCATGAGTACGATGTCTCAGCGAAGTTAGTTAACCGATTCAGAAGCTTGGAGAGATTTTGGTAAGTTAGAAGGGGCCCAAACTTAAGCTTAAGTGGCGCAAGCAATTGGAGAGTCACAAAGTGTGATTTCTAGGATCTAGAACCGTTTTTTGGAGACTGGAAGTGCAGGTGTAAGACCAGGGCAATGTCATAGACGGGTAACAACGCCCAATGAAGATAGTTATTTAGTGTTAATGGCTCGGAGACACCGAAATATGAACGCTACTCTTCTCAAACAACACCTTCGCTCGGCTACTGACCCCACGGCTTCAACTCAGATTGTTCGAAACTGGCTCCATGGTGTAGGTCTGTTTGCTCGCCGATCTACGGTATGAGTTAAACTAACAATAAAGCACCGTCACGACAGCAAAGAGTGGGCAACAGAGCATGTGAAAGAGGAGAAATGAATGGAGCAATATTTTTTTTCTGACGACTCTCGTTTTTCTGTTCATTCTGATAAGAGGCGTATTTTCATCTGGAGGGACCATGGCAGTAGGAATAATCCGACATCCGCGCTCTAAGGTGTCAGATTTGGCGGTGGGGGAATGTTGATGTATGATAGCATCTCCATTGACGGGCGCACAGGCCTCTATATCATTCGACATGGACTTCTGACTGGTCACGGATATAGGGATGAGATTCTCAAACTTATTGTAGTCCCTTACCCTGCAGCAATCGGGGATGACTCCATTTTAATGTACGATAACTGCAGGTCACATCATTCTAAATTGGTGGAGGATTTCCTTTTCGGGGTAGGAATCGTACGAATGGAATGGCCAGCGTGTTCTCTAGACATGAATCCGATAGAGTACGTTTGTGACGCTCTAGGAAGACGAGTTGCTGGCCACCAACCATCCCCACAAACTCTCCAAGAATTGAAAATATCTGTTCTGGAAGAGTGGGACAGAATACCCAAACTCGTGATTAATAGCCTCATTGACTCCATGCTTCAAAGGTGTTCAACTCTGCTGGATGTCAGTGGAAACCATACGCCCTACTGAAAACGATTTCCTTTGAAGAAAACACCTTTTCTTATTCTTTTTTTCTCATATGCACAAATTGTATTTTTTTTTTCCTTTTGTACATAAATGATCAATAAAATGCGTATTTTTCTACTAAACATGTGTAATTTATTCTTATATAACCTACTAAGTCTGTTAAAATGCTTCCCACCCACAAGATCCACACCACCTAAAACCGCAATATCCATTAATTGTTTTGAGCAGTGTATATCCATACATCTTCGTGTATAGGTCAATCTCATCTTCATCTGAGATTGATTTCCATAGCATTTTCTTTTACGTTCTAGAAATTAAGAAGTAACTGCATTTTTATTAGTAAACTTGTGTTTGTGTATCAGATAGAAAGAAAACACTTTGGGCGTATCAGCAAAATTTATTAAGTTCCTAACCAACAAAGTCCCAAATTTTAACGATAACTCACAGTTATGACCATTAATAAGAAAGGTGTTTTCTTTATTAACTATGTGTAGGCAATAATCTAATTTGTTTTCAATTCAAGAATGTTTTTTACAAACAGTTACATTATATTAGGTTGGGCAAAATAAACCATTATTTTTTTGGTAGACATCTGTAGTGATCGATATCTCTTGAGGTATCTATCAAACAATTTCAGATTTATGCTCGTTGGAAAGGTGACATTGGACACTAAAATATCCTCTTGCGGTTTTTTGTTTGATTCATTCAGTTACGAGTACAAGGTTTTAAAAATGGAAGACAACAAACAGAATATTCTATACATTTTCTTTTTTCTCTTGTAACGGCGAAAAAGATAGCCGGGTGGATAAAATTGTGAAAGGTGTTTATCGTCCTATATAAGACTGTAACAACCAGTAACGTACAATTTTTGTTTCGTCGATTCCGTTCGGGTATTTTTGATGTTAGAGATGCACCTCGCATGTGGATACAGCATCGTCGAAAATGTCTATAAAATATCAAAAATAATCGAAGTTAACAGTTGAGTCAGCAGTCGTAACGCGCAAGACCTAAAAATCTACATGAAAGTTGTTTTAAACCTTTTTACAAAGTGAATCCAAAAGAAGTTACATAAAGTTCACGTAAAAATAATGGATTTCTTTTTCCCCAACCTTATATTTATTTTATATAACTAATATTAATTTTTTGAAGAAGTATTCATAGATATAATAAAATTTTTATTCACGTAAATCATGTTTTCATTGTTTTATTTTAAACCTCACTTTTGTTATAAAGCACGTGGTCCCTTTCTGGTATGAAATTGACAACATTTAATCATAGTGGCTATTAATTACTTGCATTGAGGGGGAATATTAAATTCAATTAACAATTTATAATGACATTGCTTGGCTAAACTGTGAACCTTAAGATCAATAAGTCAAATTATAAAAGAATATATCAAATTAAGGCACATGTTAAGAAATACGGAATTCTGTGAATATTTCATGCTGTTTCAAACTCATAAAAGTGTGGTAAGATATTGTTCTTTCTTTAATTCAATCCTAGAAATTAGTAGTAAGCTCCTTATTAGAATACATAACCTCTTAAGGACTCAACGGAAGTTTAGAAAGGAAAAAATTACATTCAATTATTAAAATTTTAAGAAAATAATTCCTTTAAAACTTTTATGTATGAATGTGAGTTGTTAAACAATAAAACTAAGAATGCGTTTTCAGTAGCAGAGCGATATTTGCTTTTGACTATGAATTCAGCGTGATGTTTTGGGATAGGCTCTCATGGATCACTTCTGAAAAGAAGTTTTGAATTCAGCTACATGAAAGAAAAATTGGAAAGAATAAGTAAAACTGACAATTACATTTTAATTTTTCTATAATATTTGGGAAACGTTCTTGTTTGAAATCACCGATCTAAAGCTGAAAGATATTTTTCAATTTTAAAATTGATAAATTTTTGGTGATAAAAAAGAAAACTTTAAGTTCTTAATGATCTATTTACTTACTAAAAATAAGAACAAATGCACTTACTAAAACCGTGATATGTAAAATAATACAAAATATAGAAGATAGCCATAAAATGGTACAACTTTGATATACCAACCCAAAAACTACTCGCCAAATCTGGCACTCCCTACGGACTTTTTAGGGTTGCTGTTTCTTATTTTGGTGTTGCGAATTTAGGTTTTTTCAGTTTTTAGGTTTTTGCTGTTACCAAATTTAGTATTTTCTTGTATTTTGTACCATTTTTTGAGTTTTTTTTCTTAAAGTTTTTTTTGCTATTAATTATTTGTATTTAGCGAGAACCCCTCTTGGCGAGAAAAAAAAGACGCCAAAAACAGGTATTTTGCTTGGCGAGAAAAAAGTCGCTAAATTTCCGATTTGGGGGGGTATATCAAAGTAGTTCCCATAAAACACTATCAGTTTCAGGGCCTACCTTGTAGGAACCGTTATATCCCATTTGCATATTAGCTATCACTCATGCAACTTCAAAATTTAAATGAATGCCTTGGTATAATCGCGAAAGCATACAAATTTAATACAAACTGTAACATGCATTGAAAATGTGAAATTTAAGAATTGCGTTTTGCGAATAAATTCGTAGCCGTTAAAACGCGAAACAAAGCATTTTAACAGCTACAAATCTGTTCATAGTTGAAAGTACATTTCTTACATTCTAGAATTTTATATTCTCTAACTCAATAATATTTTATATAGAAGCTCTTTTTATGGTGCAATTAATAGAGAAAATATAAGAGTTATGTCTTTGAATAAGTATTCATAAGTGTGTGTGTTAAAATATTTAAGGAGTTGAAAACGTATTAAGTATAATATAGGAGTTAAAAGTACTTTTTCATTTCTTATTATCAGCTCTATCATAATTTATATAAAATTCATTTTTTTAATTCATTGGAGTGAAAATTTTAAGTGCATAAAATTTCTTTTTATCACACATGCTTTAATATTAAGAAATTTTTACATATTTCTTTCATTTTAATTTAGTTAATTTTCTAAGAGACTAATATTAAAATATTAGCTAGAAAATTAATTTTTTGTGAAATCAAAGAGGTAAATTTTTAATGATCAATAATTCATTTCATTTAATATTCTTTTTTAAGTAATGTCTGTTGAAACATTTTATAAGAATAATTTTGGTGAATCACTTTTATGAAATGAAGAAACTGGTATTCTATGAAAAATATCTTGCCATATCTTATAATCTTTAAGGATTATTATTGCATATTGATGCCCACACACAACAATTTTGAGTTTGTTATACAAAAATTATTAAATAATTTATTTGTTAAACTTACCTATAGTAGGTGGTGCCAACACCAGCACTTTTACCACTAGAATAACAAGATAATTACATGTTAATTATATACAATAAAAATTAAAAAATGTGCATTAAAATCAATAATTATAATTACTTAAGAATCATATAAAGTAATAATTGATATATATTTTTATTATTTAACTCAATTAATAAAGAACAATTAAATAAAATTTAATAATAAATTTCAGTTTTTACTGTAACCACTAAAAAAAGAATTTTAACATTTTATATTATATATAAAAACACTGTTTTCCAATTAATAACTTTTATAAAAGTAGTCACAATATTTAACTAGCAATTATATATATATATATGATTATATATATACATGTATTCATATAATGAAATAAATATTAAGTCATATTATAACATATTTAATTACTATTAACAATTAAAAATTGAACTTTTTCTCATTTAATACTTTTTTATACAAAAAAGTCACAACATTAAAGTTATAACATTTATTGTAATAGCATTATTTACATGAAATAATAATGAGGTAAGTATGCAATCTTAATTGATTACACGAATATTTATATATTATTATTATGAATTTAATTGTTAACAACTAAAAAGTGATTTCACTTTTTTCACTTTCTTATTACACCAGAAAATCCTAATTTTCTAATTAATAGCCATTGTCATACAAATAGTCACAAAAAGGAATTTTAAATCTCTTTCAATGACGAGCAGGTATATATATTCTTCAAAATATCAAAGAATATTATATTCTCAAGACAGAATTCATTTAAATGGTGTGAAGTGATGGAATTCAATCCATTCAAATCAGTTGTTCCGCATCTTTTGAGATTCAAAACCGTTCGACTCGCTTCGAAAAAATAATTTACTTTTCGCCAAGTCTTCTGAAAAATGAGACGCGTAGTATGCATTTGAATAAACTGAATACGTCATAAAAACACATTATAGTCTCTTTACAGACTGAAAATTGATACTATGTCCTGAAAAAATGCATTTTTCATGAATAAATTCTTTTCCTTCCTAGTCGCTATAATAAACTGAAGAACCATTATGTGTCTTTCATTTATATGTTTATTTTATTTGTAAGTCGCTACTGTAACTTTCCGGTTCATTTGTATTTCTATAATGATAAAATATTTCGTTTATACGGCACAAAATTTCAATTACGCGTCCTTTTTTAATATCTTCCACTAATAAATTTGTAAGCAGCTTCTCTTTTTTTTCAAATTGTATTCGGTACAATAGAGTTAAGGAATAATTATGTGAAGGCTTTTATACTCGCTGTTACGTAAGTTGCAACACTTAGAAACTCAATGAATTTTTTTCTATTCCCAAAAAGAAATCTTAGTCAAAAAGTAATAACTTTAATCCATTTCTTTCGGTTTATAAAATATTTTAAAATACATTGAGACATTTTTTTAAATAAATTTGGTGATTGGTATTTTTTAAATGTCCGTGAAAAATGCATAAGAAGTATTATATATTTCCCTTTTCTTTAATTATTATTGGTCAGAAATTGATATCTATTAAAACTAGGCAATTTGATACTATGTAATGGCAACCCAACAGATGATATAAGTTTCGAGGCATTTGAATATACATCACGTTTTTACCTTCCTAACTTTGAATTATTAACCGATAATGAGTTAAAATGTAAATATGTAGGCCGCCGTGATCTGGTTGGTTAGAACATCGTTCTCGTTACCAAAATGGTGGTGAGTTCGAATTCCGGCTTAGCTGAAGATCTGTCGTATTCACTAATAGCGACTGGGGCACGCTAAATCCGTCGGGTCGCAATGTCCTCCAAGTTCCTATTCCAAATTAATACTTCTGGGGGTGGTTGGAGCCAGGCTATGGGTCTTCTCTGGTTTCAATCTCTAAATTGGAAGATTCAGATAGTGCTGCCATCTATGAATCAAAAGTCGTACTTCCACCTTTGTATGAGGGTGCTCTATTCAAAAATGGAAGACGCTCTCTCTCTCTCTCTGACTTCATTTGCCTAGAGCATGGCGTTGCCAAGTGTCATTAGTAACAACAAATATAAATATGAATAAAATCTTCTTGATCTTCGGTTAAAATATTGTGCAGAATACTCTCAAACTTCTGCAAAGCAATAAAAACTTTTGGCACAAAAATATTGATCATAAATTTAAACATTTGAGCTAAAATTCATTTTTAATATATGCTGGAAACTACTTGACAACTGAAAACTAAATATATTTAACTTTAGGGTTTTGTGCAAAATAAAATGAGCACATCTCCAGCCATCAAAAGTAAGAATATTAATGGTACATATTATTTCATAATAAACATTTTTATAAAGAAAATACATTTGATAAAAGAATATTAAAATGTTTTTCTTTATAAGTAAAAATCTGATTATGAATAATCTACTGTTCATGATATCGAGTTTCTTGAAATAATTTTATGTTCACGAAGTTCTTCACATTGAAAACGTTTGAGAAGAACACTGCGTCAAAAGGATGATGCGTAACACACAATTTTAAGATTTTATCTTAAAAATTCACCTTGAAATTGCCTCTGCTGAGGCTTAACTTCAATCAATTCGTGCAAGTTTTCAACGCGTATTACCATTAATATCTTTATGTAATTTGTTTTGCTTATGTATTGTTTTGTTATTGTTTTGTTTTGCTTTAATGTTTTGCTTACCTTCATTAATTAAAAAATAAATTTTAAGTCACTGCTTTTACATGAAACAACATAAACATATTAAAAAATTATAAAATACTAAACCTATGCAATATTTCTCATGCATAAAAAATAATAAAAATTTACAATAAAAGTAAAAATTTATTTATCAAAAATGTTATTTATTTATTCTTTTTATATATATATATATAATCATGCTTATAATAACGATACCTTCTGTTATCAATCTTAAAATTTAACTTAATTATTTAAACAGATTAAATATCTTTTGCATAGTAATCAATTGCAATAATTAATAATGCTTCTAATATATTTTAAACTTTTAGTTTATAACATGACAAAAAGCAGTGACAATAGTTTAACAACCGATGATATAAAATATTAAAATCTTAAACCAAGTTTCATAAAAAGAAAGGTTTAGCAGTCAAATGATAAAGGCGATTAAAATTATGAATATGAGCTATTTTTATAAATAACAAAACTTTGTGGTGGGATCGCGTATTTTGAACTGGTAAGTCAAGAGTTCGATTTCAATCCTGTTGAGCAATAAAGATGGATGTTTCTTTTCTGAATTCATGTCTGTTTGTGTGGAAGATTTCCAATCTTTGAAAATTATTTCTGAAAGAAAAAATACACTGGGGATGCTTAATATAACATTAAAGCAATTTCCAACTATTCGATTCAATGTTGTCAAAATAACAGAACTTATGTTTGGCGCTTACTATGTTTAGCTAAAAAGCTTAAACTTTTTACTTATTTCATTGTGTTTTAAGTCATTTTATGTAAATTATCTAATCAGTTCCTATGAAGTCCTTTTGGTAACAATTAAGGCTTAACATCCGTAAAAATAACAGCAATGTTACATATTTTTATTAACATTTTTAAAAGCATGCAAAAGTCATTTATTTTAATATTCTCTTTTGAAAAGTTTTTTTCTGAGCGTTCATATCTTTCAGCATCATTTTTTACAATTAACGATTTAAATTGAAAAAAACTTTTCTCCCCACTGTTAACTTACCTACTTGGAAAGCACATAAGTCAGGAGGTAACTGACTGAAGTGAGTCAGGCATACTGGACAGAATGGTGGAAGTGGTGGACAAAAGTCTGGTGGTGGAGGGGCATATAATGGTGGAGGCGGTGGTAGAGGAGGAGGAGGAGGTAGGTAATGTCTTTTAGAACGATCCTTCTCAGCCCCTTTCGAACCCTCGATTCCATATTCTGTCGTCTCATTTTTTAAAATGGAAGGCGTCTTTAGCTCAACAGTTGTCAACTCTTGAGTTGTCAACTCTGTTGACAACTCAGGTATGGTTGTTTCTTCTTGAAGGGAAAAAAAACCATTTATATAGATATATTTATGCAGAAACATTCCTTTTATAACATAACTTATAATATTTTGAATATTTCTAATAGTTATCGGTTACAAACGTTCCCTCATATATAGTTAATAAGTAGACATCGTTTATAATCCTCATTTAGCTGTAGAGTAATTAACACTTTAACTTTGCAGTTAGTAACGCTGCATTTAAATAATTTATTATGTATTATTTTCTTGGTATTATAAAAAATATATATTAAAATTTTATAATTATTTTATACTAAACTAATTGACAAATTTTGATGATTACACTTAAAAATATTCTAATTACTATTCAATTTTTTAAGTATTTTTTATTTATTTTTCATTTTTCATTAAATTTTTTAAATGTTCCAAATTTTTTTTTTAATATTTAAAAATGTAAACATCATAAAGGCTCATCATCATTTCAGTTTGTTAGTTGAAATTAATGAATTATGTTAAACACTTGTGTTTATTGAAAACTTGAACCCGTCTATAAAATAATAATATAAATAGATTTTTACATTCTTAAATACTCGACCAGTTTATTATAATTTTCATTATTATTTCATTCCTAAATTTAAAATAATTAAAAGAACTGTAATATTCAAATACCAGTAATATTGCAAGTTAAAGAGGGATTAATCAAATTTCAGTATATATATTTTCGTTTGCAGCAATTTTAGTAATTAGGTATTATTAGTTTTGATATTGTAATAAAGAAAGCAATATAAGACTTATGAAAGAGTAAATATTCGTTACGTCAATATTTTAAATAACTACGTGTTAATTATGCATTTTAATTAGATTCCAGATTTTCAATTACTTATACATTAGTCATTCAACTATATATTTAAATAATGGAACATAAAATAGAAACTATACTAAAACTGAAAAACACAATATATAATAAAACAAAAATGATGTTTTAAGTTATATTTATTATTCCTATTTATAAAATTACAACATTTCTATTTAGTTTTTTATATATTAGCTATTTAAAAATACAATTAAAATTAAAATAAAATTAAACAAATAAATTAAAAAATTTAGTTTTCAATAATTAAATTTTGATAATTATAAAATTAAGGAAATGTACAATTTTTAATTTTAAATAAAGTAAAAGTTTCATTAGGATAAAATTAAGGAAATTCGATAAATAAAATAAGAAATTTTACGTTATTTATTGATTTTTTTAATTGTCCAACTATGTTTAATCTGATTCATTATAATTTATTTGTCAATATTTTTATAATTTAAAAGTAATTTTGATTTTAAGCTTTATTTGGCTTGAAAATTTAGAAAAATGTGTCAGGAAGAATGTGAAAAAATATTTTCCATCTGATATTGTTTTGGATATTTTAAATAATTTTCCTGACTATCAATATATCAGTATCTAGTTTGATTACAATTATTCACATGATTTGATGTAATGTATAAAGATACATTACTATGTATCTTTATAAATTACACTTACTTTATATAAAATATGTTAACTACATAGATATTTTACACAAATTTCTGAAAATTAATATTTATAGTTCCCTATTGAGGTCCTACTTGATATTCAGAAAAACAAAAATACGATCTTGCAGAATAATTTTATTTTTTATTTCTGTTTTAATATAAATATTCATACGCATTGATATATATATATATATATATATATATATATATATATATATATATATATGCTTGTTAATCTTCAACTTCTCTTCTCAACTAATTAAATTTTTAAGGCACTTAAAAAGTTAATATTATCTGTTATATTGTTAAAAATTTTTCGCTTCTAAAAAGGAATTTCTAATCGAAAAAACAATTAGTAAATTATTTTTCTGAAAAAAACACATATCTTTTTCTTACACAATGAACATAATATTGAAATTATAATTATGAAATATCATACATGCTATTATTAAACTGTTAAGAATAACATTTAGTTGTGCTATTCTTACTAACCCAAATATCAAGAAATATGCAAATCTAAAATAAACGCCAAATGACAGTTGACAGATTCTCCATGATCGCTTGTATGACACATCCAAACAATATCTAGCTTATTTTTGTTAAATTATATTAATTGTATGTATTGTTTATAAGAAAATAATAATATAGAACAAATTCAATAAAAATTATTTTCCCCCTCTGTGATAGGTAAGGCTTCGGTGTGCTTTTTATACAAATGAATTATTCGTAAATATATATATTAAAATTAACAGTAAAAACTATATATTTTCTGTACAAAATACTTTTATAGTTATTTAATTGACATTTTATTAATAATGTGTGCATTAGTGTAATTAGTGTAATAAGTGTAATTAATCTTACCATTAACAGCATCCTCTAATTCTTGGCTTGATTCTTCATCTATAAGCTTGTCTTCTTTAAAATTTTTCACTTCCTTAAAATTCACTAAATTTTCATCTTTCACTTCCCTTGATGAACTGGAAAGAAAAGAATAAACGTTGATTTTAAGCAGTTCAAAAAATATTAGATTTAAAAAGTTCTGTGGCCAATAGGAGTTTATTATCTTCTTGGTTTGGGTTTTTAAACACCCTCTACAAAATCATAAATAAATTCATAATTTTTTTGTATATTTAAATAGATTTTGGAAACCTACTCAATCTTTTACGATTTTGTGAAAATGAAATTCAATTTGTATATATTTTAAGAAATTAGATGCTTATGTTTAATAAGCTCTAATTAATAAAGTCGCTACTTTGTTACAAATTCAAAAAAAGACATGTTTGACAATCAGCAAGAAAACAATCCATTTTGTTTTCATTCTAACAACAGGTGCAATGTAAAAATTGATAATAAGATCACAGCTGAAATATCTGTTTCTTCGTTTGACAATCCTTAATGGTTACAGTGCTAAATTCAAATAAAAATATCACCGCGATTCTATCATATCTTATTCTGCTTCATAACAGCAGCAGGAATAACCAACGTAATACACATACCGCGGACCAAATTCAATTCAAGTACACTGCTAAATGCAACATTCTTATTTTTACGGAAGGTTAATAGAATAAAATTATTTTTTCCGTTCGTTTTTTCATTCTGAAAAATTATAATCGTAAAAAATATCTATTTTTTAATATATTTTAGATGCAGTAAATTTTG
>JAPDSC010159036.1:0-14730 GCA_026290005.1 Latrodectus geometricus
AGATTCAAACACTTGAAAATCCCTATTAGTTACGAAGTTATTGGAGTCAAGATTTCTTTCATCAGCGTTCTAATGGATATCCGATCAGCGATATATTGGAAAAACCGAAAACTAATTCGGTGCAATGAGCAATAAAAGTGCTTTTTTTTAAAAAATCAGAAAAATTAATTTTTTAATTCATTGTGTAAATTTAAAATGAATGGAGGATGTGATGCAATATACTTATTTTTCTTCTTTTTTCCTCCCCCCCCCCTAGTGATTACACAACACTAACAATTCAGTTGTAATTCGACATGTGTGGGAATGAAAAATCTACATTATTAAATAAATCAATGGTTTGATGACTTAAAATATAAATATCATGACAATTAATTTATAAAAATAGAAATAATTGAAATGTATCGCAAATTCTTCGTTGATTTTTCTTAATTTTTCATGACTTATTAATAAAAATAAAATGTCATCAAAGGAAATATGTAAAAGTGTTTTACATTGGGAAATTCAAAAAAAAATTCTTTTTTTCAAAATAACAAATGCCAGAACAACTATTTTTTTTAAATATGACGCTCTAAGAAAATTTATTAGATATTTTGTCTATAAAAATCTACGTTTTGAGAAACAAAATTTTGTAAAAATTTATTCTGTAGCGTATTTTCTTAAAAACTAATAAATTAAAAAACTAATAACTAATAAATCTATAACTTTATTATTACAAATTTCAATGCTAAAATTTTATTAAAAAGTACATATTCATTACAAAGAAGCTAAAAAATGGGGAAAATGTTTCATCTACCTTTTACGAATTGAAGTAGAAATAAAAAAATTATTCATGATAAAAATTTTGGCAGTGGTGTGCTTTTAATGTAGATGGCGCCATCAGTACTAATTCTTTACTTTTGCTGAGATTTTTGCATGCATTCAAACTTATATATTCATAATAAAAGCAAAAAACTATGAAAAAAAAATTGTTTATAATAGACGAAATTTATGTGAAATTAAAAGAAAAAAATTATACCGAAAAGTAAGTATACTTTAAATTTACATAATTTTGATACACTTGAAAATTCTGCATTTTTGTAAAAACTTTGGCAGTATTGTGCTTGTCATGTAGATGGCGCCATCAGTACTAAAAAATAGCAAAATGTTTTAGCCTTACAAGAACAGAAGACTTAAAAACTTAAGGAAACTATATATATGCATGGATATATATACTTTATTAATTTTCAAATATCCATTAAAAATTTACATTTCAATTAAAATAGTTTTTATTTCATTTTTTACTTAAACAACTATATATATTCTTTACTTACTGTATTTCGCAATTCTTGTGACAATAGATATAATTATGGAATTTCCTGGTATACCAAAACTACGAAGATTTAAAGCCCATTTATTTTTTAAAATTGAATTTATCTTTCAATTTGACGTACTATGCATACGTACTAGTTGAATATAAACGCTTCATCTGTGCTCCGCTTAAATCTTTTTACGTTTAATTCAATGTGAATTTATTAGACATTGTTTTCTTTGCATTAAATCAATGCAAAAGGAAACAAAAGCAGATAATACATTACATATTTTTTGAACGCGGCATATTGAAGCAGACAAAAACTTAAAGAATTCAACAATCACTTCTAAATGTTTCTTGAACATTGACTAAAGCTATGTTTTTAATTTCAAAATGGTGTTTCTTGTAGAGATTAGTTAAAGGCAAACTATAATTTAATCTAAAAATGATGTCTCTTGTAGAGATTAGATATAGATAAATTATGTTTCTAATTACAAAAAGATGTTTCTTGTAGAGATTAAATAAAGGCAAATAATGTGTTTTAATCTCGAAATGATGTCTGTTAAAGAGATTAGATATAGATAAAGTATGTTTCTAATTACAGAATGATGTTTCTTGTAGGGATTAAATAAGGGCAAGAAATATTTTTAATCTCAAAATGATGTTTATTGTAGAGATTAGATATAAATAAATTATGTTTCTGATTAAAACATTATGTTTCTTGTAGAGATTAAATAATCGCAAACAATGTGTTTTAATCTCGAAATGATGTCTATTGTAAAGATTAAATAAAGACAAATTGTTACGAAATCTGTAAATATTGAAGCTTTTATAGTGAATTTTTTTATTTATATTTCAATGCATTTCCTAGCTGTGATATACAGGTAAAAGCGAAAACGCATCATCTGAAAAAAACAAGATCATTTTCAAATATCAAAAAATTAGTGAATATAGTTATTTTTAAAAAAGAAATATGTGTATGTAGTAATAAAAGGGCGTTTTTTGTTGTACTTATTATTATTTTACTCTTATTGCGATAATGCATAGATGACAATACCAAAAAGACCACTATATTTCTTTCTTTAAGCGAAGATAGCTCCAAATCAAAGTTTTTCATTTTATTAAATTAACTACGTGGGATCATTATCAAATTTACAGGAAATAAAATCAGAGTTAATCATGTTTTGACTTAATTACAAAACTATTATAAAAATTTAAAAAAGAAAATTCAATTTTATTATCAATTAACACGAGAGAAAGAGTACATAAATTTCACTTCTCTGTAAATATGTTCATTTCAACCTTGTACAAAATTTCGAAGAACAAACAGAATGAAAATATAAGAACAATATATATGATAAAAAAAATAAGTGTATATATCTAATTTTTTTTCTCAGCATGAAATAAAATGTATCAACATTAATTATTGTTAATCAAGTATTATCATAAAAAATGTGCTTATTTAAATTATTATTTTTAATCATATATCCCAAATATGCAATATGCATAACAAATCCACTATAAAAAATGATCATAATATTTGTCTTTTCTTCAAACTACCTGTTTTTAAGAAAAAAATCAACTAGCAGAGCGTGGTTTCGATCCACGGACCTCTGGGTTATGGGCCCAGCACGCTTCCACTGCGCCACTCTGCTTTGGCGAAACAGTACTAGTAAATACTATAAATTGCAGTGGGTATTGACTTCCCCCCTCCTGTAGTTAAATAGTTGTCGATAATAAAGGAAAAAATAAATGTACTCTGTCTTCTTATACTAGTTAAAAGTGAATCTTCACATAGAGTGTCATTTTAAAACTAAAATTAAACTTTAAATTCTTATCACCGATTTTTTTTTTTTATTTATTTAATTATTATTTTTTTTTTATTTGTAAAATTACACAATTGAGCTTGATTTCAGAATTAAAATTCGAATTTCCATGTATTCTTTATCAAATTTTTTCTTCTTTATTCATCGACAGATAAAATTATAAATAATTTTCCTTTTTTTATTTGCTTACTTTCGCTTGGTTTAGATGATTTCAGATAAAATAAAAAAAAATAAAAAAAAAAAAAGTCGTATATCAGCATTTTTTTTTTAAATATTCAAGGAAAATATTTCTTAAGCAAATACACATTTTCCCCTAATCTTTGTCACCTAATAAGGAAAAGTTTTATCGGAAGCTACACTCAAGATCGTTTTCTGAAAAGAGGGAATATTTCGCTTCAAATCATTCCGTACAGCACTATTCCATCATAAGAATTTGGCGAAAAAAATTTATGTATAGTTATGAAAATATGGCCGTCTGTGACAAGATATCAACTGATCCAAATTCAAAAAAAGAATTTTTTTTTCCATAGTAAGTGATTTTGCGCAAAAAATACTTCCGATTTCTCCGAGTACCTTATATGGTAAACTCCATTAACAAAAATAAATATTAATAACTTTAAAAAATAAAAGGATCAACTAAAATATTGCTTTAAACTTTAATATTAATAGCTCATTAGATTGGGAAAGAATAACGTCAAAATGTAATCTTTAGCAAAAAGAGAAATGAAAATAAGACTTTTATTAATATTAAAAATTAACTTAGAACAATTTACCACATTGTGATGGATACGATTACTTACAAATTCAACAGAAATGAGCATACAAAACCATTGTACACATTTCAAATAACTTATATCTTTAATTGTATTTATTAAATTATAGTATCGAATTATTAAATTATCATTAACCACAAGTTATTAAATTAAAGCAATTCAATTTACACATTCTACCTCTTTTATAAAAATAAATTTAAAAAAAGGAACAGTTTCTATCATTAAAAATTCTTTATAAAACATATCTCTACATTCTAATTAGGTTTTTTATTTGCGAGTATTCCTTCTTTTAATTAATAAGTTTTATTTCGTTGGTAATGAAGATTTTTATCAAAGGAGCGTAAGAGATTAAAACTGATATAATTAATTGACAGAATTCTTAATCAAAATTAAGACTTGAAGAAACTTTTAATGAGTAAGATCTATTTCTCAATATCATTATCTTTGAAGAGCCATTTGTTTTATAATTTAATTAAATAAAATTCGATAAAAAATAAATATTTTATTATGAAAGCTAAATGCTCATTTATTGCTTAAAGTTCATATTGTAGCGATAAATAATTATTTTAAAAAACTGAAAAATTGCTAAGTAGTATTTTTCATTATTATTTTATGTAACATTTAAGAAGATACGTTTGATTCATTCATAATTTAATAAATTTTCGAATGAATGACTCTTTTTGCAAGCGGTGATTTAAAATAAATATTTGAAAAATATGTCTCGAATATAATAAATTTTTTTGTTACAGAAATGATAATTTATATTTGATGACATAAAGAAAATAAAAACATCTAATTACTTTCTCAAACTGAAATCATGGAAAATATAAATTAGAGTATAAAGATTTGTTTTAAAAGTGAGGCATTTAATAAAGATTAAATTAATAAAAATCAATATTTTTATTTTTTAACTGTTGTTTTAATCATTAGTTACATCTCTTTCGTAAATTTTTCGTTTTCTATTTTTAATAATTACTCTTAAGTTGTTTTTTTACTCTATCGCGTTGTACTTGGAATTAACATATTTTTATAACTTTCAGAACTCTTTCTTAATATTTTTTTCAATTTGAGATTTTTTTCCCCTTGCTTTTAGGATAAATAAAAACTGATATTGCTTTTTAACCGTGTACAAATTTATTGAATAAAAAAGGATGAGGTTTGTAGTTATTGTTATTAAATTATATGAAACATTGATGTAATACGAATAACTACTCCATTAGTTTGCATTTTAGTCTTATTTGTATCATGATTTTTTTTCAGTAGACATTTTTGCTCCCAAAAAGAAAAATTCATCACTCATATCTGGTGCAGCCATCTGCTGGCAATTACTTTAACTATAAGATTTAGAACTTCCCGAAATTCTTCGCAAAAATCAGCGATTTCAGTTAAAAAAGATGGCATGTTTAAAAGTTTATAATTTCACATATTCGTTTAATTAATGATATTCATTTTCAATACCTCTATTTAAATATGTTGAAATATTTAATACATAATTAATACATAAATACTTTTGTATTACTTATGTATTAAATATTTCAACATATTTAATATTTATGTATTAAATAGATAAATATATAATATTTATTGTATAAAAAGTAATACATAAAGTAATAATGATAAGAATTGAAAATGTATTTACATTTATGTTTTGAAGATTTATTTATTTATTTTTTTTTTTTTTATTTCTTTCGAACTGTAATATTTCATGCTAAACGAAATTCCTTGTTCCAAAATATAAAAAATGATAAGACAAGAAATAATGTACTGTTTATCGAAGATTTTGTCTCAATAAACTTAATGCTAAAATATGGAAAACTCTAGTTTTTAACTATTATTTATTTTTTTATCTATCGTATGGGTATTACACATGCGATTTTGAAAATATAATTTTTAAGAATGTTTGAAATAGGGTATAATTAAGCGAGTAAAGGAAAGGATCTTCGAAAGACTTAAATTAGCAAATGAATTTGAAACTGAAATCGTGAACGATTTGTGAGTAATATTGTTACCTTGTATATTTTAGCTAAAATATAAAATACTGCTGTTTAATTTTGCAGTTTATAATCAACTTAATTCATTATGCAATATCACTTGCTAAACGTGATTTTGCAAATCAAACAGACTCATATATGAATTATTTCTATGCTGTTAATTTATTGTACATGAAATTGAAACACTACTTAACTAATTTGCATATGGAGACTAATTTGAATATGCAACAATTTGTAACTTAACACCACAACTTTAACTTTATGATGCGTCAATCCAGTCATCAATTAATTCTTATTAATTAAATTTATTAATTAAAACAGGTATATGAATGGGGGATTTAATTAAATGCAGTCTTTTAAATTATTTGAAGAGTTTGTTAAAAAATGTTGCCTCTAATTTGGGGCAAGTGAGCCCATAGAGTTTAACTAGTAATTCATTCTAGTTAAGCTATAGTTAACTCAAAGCAATTAATCTAATTCTCTTGAGTTTGAATCTCACAATCGATAGTCTTATTTTGCTGTTTTCGTTTATCATGTCATGTTAACAGCTTTTTTTATTTAAAGAATCGCTGTGCCCAAGAGGTGATATCGCATATTTCAGAAACAAAAGTTTTAAGTTCAATCCCAGCCCTGATGAACACAGAGAGCGTGCTTGAGAATTTTCCGAGTTTGTTCCCATGTGAGCCTTGAATAGGGTACTCCAAAAAGCATTCAACCGTTTTTGTTATGCTATTCGGTACTCGGTGTCAAATACGATTTAAAGTTTATTCTATCTGTAATAGCTTGAATGCTGGTCTATAACTGAGTGGTTAGCGCTCCTAGCTCCTAGGCTGTTGGTCTCCGGTTCGAGTCCAGATTCAGGCATGAAGTTTTTTTTTTCTTCCTTTCTCTGTGTTTCTTTGTCCTTTCTTCTAAAATGATGTATGAATGTGGCCTACCCTATGAATGGGTTTGCTGTGGTGTGACTAGGGTAATGCTACTCGCCTCCATGACTTGGTTCACAGGTGCCCACCGGGTAACGCTGAAAGAGTAGCGATTTCTGGACTTGTTGTGGCGAAGGATTAACCACCTGGTCCCCGCCATTGGAATAAATAACAGTTTGAATTTCTACTTTTGTCTTCTAAACAAGATATTTTCCACTCGTCATCACTGTTAAGATTTACTCTAACTTTGCCATTAACTAGCTATTGAACCTTATATTTATAAAGAAATATGTACTTTCTAATCTATAAAGAAATTCTAATTTATAAGAAGTAATCTGTACAGAAAAAAAAAACAGTTTACAAAACAATGATCACTGTTGATGTTTTATAAAAATCACCATTAGAATTTTTTCTGGGTTGGTTTTCATGACGATAACTGCTTTTTATTTATAATTATTGTTTTTTTTTTTTCCGCTTCATCTCTTAAGGAATTTTTGGATTATCGCATTTCGGCTTTATTTATCTCTTCTAGAATTTCTTAGATTAAAACTAAACAGAAAAATCGAGAACTACAAAGATAGGAAAAAAGTGTTTATCAACAAATCAAAATATTAAATATATATTTTACAATACTTTTTATTTTAAACTTTGTGTAATTTAGTGAATAAAATGTTTATTTGTATTAAATGTTTCAATTTATGTATTATTTTCCTATACCGGCTTCAAAATTTTTGCCAATCCCACACTTCTATACTAGGATCCAATAAACATTAGAGGAGATTAATATCTTTTAGACTCAGTTTTAGACTGACCATAACTTATTGGATGACCTTATTGGATGACAAAGATTAGGGGATAATGTGTATTTGTTTAAGAAATATTTTCCTTGAATATTTAGAAAAATGCTGATATACGACTTTTTTTTTTTTACTTTTTTATTTTTATCTGAAATAATCTAAACCAAGCGAAAGAAAGCAAACAAAAAAAGCAAAATTATTTATAATTTTATCTGTCGATAAATAAAGAAGAAAAAATTTGATAAAGAGTACATAGAAATTCGATTTTTAAATTCTACAATCAAGCTCAATTGTGTGATTTTTCAAAAATAATAAAAAAATTGGTGATAAGAATTTAAAGTTTAATTTTAGTTTAAAATCACACTCTGTGTGAAGAGTCACTTTTAACTAGCATAGGAAAACAGAGTATATTTATTTTTCCTTTATTATCAACAACTATTTAACTACAGGAGGGGGGAGAGTCAATACTCACTGGGATTTAAAATATTTATTAGTAACCTTCGACCGAAGCAGAGTGGCGCAGTGGAAGCGTGCTGGGCCCATAACCCAGAGGTCCGTGGATCGAAACCACGCTCTGCTAGTACAATACTTTTCCAGTACTTATTCACATAATAAAGTTTTTAAAGTAGATTTATATTAAAAAATAAAATAAATAAAATTACATTTTTAGTTTTATAAATTAAAATTTATGGAAATTTAATAAAGTTTTTCTGATTATGATTTGTTTTTTTGTGGGTGTTAAAAATTAAATACTTTCATGAATAAATTATATGTCATACTTCAAATATTCATAAAATATTTTCACATAAAATAATGTATTGTTTTCTAATTTTTGTCATAAAATACGCTAACATGAGCGACTAGATTTTTTTATACAATTTAAAAGAGCAATTTTATTTATTATTCATACAATCGTCATATTAAAATATCATGCGATTAATTTCACCACAGAATACTTTATAATATTGTAACGCAGTTTTAGTCATTATTGAGCACCAAACGGTTGCCAATTAAATAATCCAATTAATGACCACGTATATATAAATTAAACGGTATATTTTAATCACGAAATGTTGCTCTTCAAATTTTGAAAAATTATTTCTATCTTCTGGTGAAATTTTCAAATTTGCTAAGGCATTCTATAAAAAATAGTCCGTAAAGGATAGATCTGCAACTAGAGCGATCGATTTTTGACTTAATAGCCGTGGGTTCGAGTCCCTGTTCGGATGGCTCAGAGGATTTCTTTCGATAGCATTTTAGGTTATCACGCCACCTGTTGATTATACTCATAAATTGTTTTTTAACAATGTGTGTTTTTTTGTAAAGGAAATAAGAATTATCTTTTTGTATTGCTTTATATATATATATATATATTATATGATAAAAATAAAGAATCTAATATTTTTTATAGAATGCTGTTTGTATAAAATTACACACATTAAATCAGAATTTTCACAAAACATTTCTAGTTTCTTATAAACAAGGTAATAAAATATTTCTTTTTTGATATACATTCTTTCAAATATACAAATTTTTCATTTATGAAGATTTTATGACTTATATGTTTGAATAAAACTTCTATAGGACATTAAAATTTAATTTTAGTTGCACGTAATTGATTTATTACTCATTGCCAAAGTTTAAAACCACGAACGAATTGTAATTTAAAAATCATTTTATAAATTAGAAGTGTTCCGATTTGTTATATTTGTTGGGCGTAGACTATTTCCCAGTAAGTTCTTCGCCGTTTGGGGAATCTGAAATATAATCAACTTTTATTTGTGCTTCCTAAAACAAAAAAATAATAATTGTATGGGAAATGTATCTTTTATAGATTAACTCAGTAATTCTCAATTTTGTTGTCGCGGCACATTTTTAGTTATTTTAAAAGTTTTCGGACCACAAAGAAAAAGATAAGTTTTGAAGCTGTTTACTTACTTTACATTACACAGTGTAAAATTGTTTATGATAATAATTTTGTATGTAAAATAAAATAATATATGGATTACAAAAACAACAGCACGTTTATAAAGGGATGCATTATAATGTAATAATAATAATATTTTTGGTGAGAAATGTGAGTTTGGATTTTTTGATAATTTCATTTAGATTGGATCGTGAAAATGACAATGCTACTCTTATATCCTCTTCTTTCTTTAACAATCAATCTTTTTTTTTCGTTTTTGAGTTGGTTAATACATAAAATCTAAATTCACACAAATAAGATGTAAAAAGTTGTAATTTTAGATACCGGGATCATTTGAAATTTCGG
The DNA here is from genome assembly GCA_026290005.1 of Latrodectus geometricus. Classification (NCBI taxonomy): domain Eukaryota; kingdom Metazoa; phylum Arthropoda; class Arachnida; order Araneae; family Theridiidae; genus Latrodectus; species Latrodectus geometricus. Next base: position 9,871 of record JAPDSC010159036.1, read on the forward strand.
TTAGACTATACTTTAGAGTGCCCCTTTGATTCTCGCCAAGTTGTAATCGTGATTGATCGCCAAGCTGGGATCATATTCTGATTTCAACAGAGCAATTGATTTTTCTGTGCCAAAAAAAAATCACCAATAATAACGATAGCCAAACAAAATTCGCCATGTTTGCCAAGGGGGCACCCTAAAGTATAGTTTTACCGAAATTTCTTCATGCGGGGCAAATATTTCACTTTATGAAAGGTCGCAGTTGTCTAAGATAAAAACAGTAAAAAATATAGTATTTCAATATAAAAACAAGTTTTCTTTTATATTTACTTTTTTTGATTTAAACAAACTTTACTCGTAATAGAAAAAAGCTTTTTAATTTTTATTGTACACATTTCTGGAATTTGGAGACACAATTTAAGAATTAAGCAGCACACAAAAGTGCCATGACACAGAGATTGAAAATCACGGGACTAATTCAATATTCCATGGTTAATCAATCAACACCAAGAATAAAGTTTGTAAATAATATAACTATCAAAACACTTGATATTTGTAAGAAAACTTCTTTCACTCAAGTTTTAAATTTCGATAATAAACCTTTTTTTTTTTAACAATAAAGTGGTTGTTTCCTTCGTTACAATTAAGATCATGTGCACGTCACTTTATTATACTAATAATTGGTCTGTGAGTGAAACAAATAATCATTTTCACCCATCATGTTGAATATACAAATTTGTCCACCCATCCAAAACAAGTCAATCAGTCATTGGGATGAGCTCTTCAGTGAGCACCTGGAAAGAAAATGTTGGCCAATATCTTAGTGGGATGGTTATTTTATATAGTATTGGATATGTGTCTCTCTCGATACAGCTGTTAAAAAATAAATACGTATTGATCATTAAGTAAAGATAAATTTATTTCCTGTAGCATGTAAAGCACATTAAATATTAATATTGGATTGTTGATGCAAGCAGTAAATAAATCCTAACATCCACTTTATGGTTAGTTTAAATCGGCAAAGACGATTTAAATGTTTTTTTTTTTATTTAAAAAACATTATTATTTTTTAGGATTTTATGTACCGTATTTGTGACAAGACATAAGACGAACTTTTTTCTTTTTTTTTTTTTTTTTTTTTGAAAATAGGTCTAGAAAACGGGGTGCGTTTTATACTTCGATACTCAGTTTGATTATTTTCTGGAAATTTCCTCTATTCGGAGTTACGCTATTTTTTCTCATTTCCGTGTAAAATGTGGGAATGCGCTGTCATCGACGATCACAGCTGGTGGGCTTCCTTGAAACTTTCCAATTTTTGTAACGACTTTTAAGTGTCTGAAATTTCTACTGTTCGCTCTTCATGCACATACATTTGTTGGTAAGTTATAACTTAAAAACGGTGTTGGCATTTTTATAACATATCATACAAGCTACTTGTAATTGCGTATGTTCAAAAACATGAAAACGTGGCTACCGTGAAGCATTTCGGCCAACCCCATCTTAAATGATAAGAACTTGATAGAATCAGGAAGTGAATCAATCTAGAAAAAGCAGATCGCGGTAAATATAACCTACGGGACCCATATAAATAGAGCTAGTGGTTAAATCATTTAAGAAGAGCGGAATTAGTAATGGTCTGGATGGTATAAAGGTTGGTTTGTTGTGTGAGGGTTCAAATGCTGATTGAGAAGAGCTTTCAAGTGACTCTCCCTTTAGCTCTGAAAGTGAGTTTTTAAGTTTTGACGAAGAAGATATATAGAGATATATATATTTATATATGATTTGCATTTTTTATATTTAATATAGTGTAAATTTGTAACAATGTGATCAATAACAAAGCTTTATATCCTTCAGAAATGTATTGGGTTGTCCGGAAAGTTCGTGCCGATATTTCGGGACTATTAAAATGCAGTTCATTTAAATATTGATATACATTTATTAAATTATATAGGTACCATTCTGCTCCACAACCTTTCTCCATCTTTCGTGTAGCTTGAGAATTCCGTCTTCCAGGACCTCTCCGATTTCTTGGCAAGAAATGTGTCCAAATGGGTTTTGATCTCAACCAAAGAGTCGAAATTTTTCCCATGAAGGGAAATCCTTCCTCCAGCATCCTCGTCATAAACAGCGTATATCTTATTTGCCGCTTATGTGGCATTTTTGCCCTTTTGGAAAAAGAAAAGCATTCAATGCCTATAATGCACTTTATTTGCGACCCTATTCTAAGGCGTACAAAACTGATAAAAATGAACGAATCGTAACCAAGCTTTTTTCCAAATATGGTTGAAGCTATTTCTTTTAGAATGTGTACACATGTCATTTGTTTTTAATAATTGTGACATATTCAGTCATGTCTCTACCAAACGAAAATCGGCACGAACCTTCCGGACAATCCAATATATGAAAAAGGGGGTGCGTTTTATAAGCGTCAAATACGATAATTGAAACTGGACCCTGTTTGCGGGGTTTTCTTTTTCTTCAGAGATTTCACCGTGGAATATCAAATTAGGCAGTTAGGAACGGAGTCTATCCTAGTCACTCCGGATGATGGATGTTGCTTTCTGAAACCACATCTGTCAGGGGGGAGGGCCTAATAATTTCTCCGACATCTGAGTAATCTCGCTGCCCACGAAATTTTTTTCTAAAAAAGCCAATATTTGGAGAGATTTTAAAATTTACATTCTTTACTTTTTGTGGGGTTATCCACTATTTGACACCAATCACAGAATAGGCAGAAAATATGATCGTTTGCTTTCTTTCATGGACAAAAACAAATTTTAACTAAGAATTTTTGTATGTGAAATATGTATTTTTACGATACAACCATTCGGAAACTAAGAGAAAAGATAGAAAATTTGATAGTTTGCTTTTTCCTTGAACTAAAGTAAATTTTTTCATCAAGACTAATTCAACTATAGCATCTGAACTTTTTTTTTAACCGTAAAGTGGTTGTTTCTTATGTTACAGTTCAGATTATGTGTACTTTACCTTTTACTTACAATTGGTCTGCGATTTCAACAAATAATTGTTATCACCCATAATGTTGAATAAGCAATTTTGTCCACCCATCCAAAACAAGTCAATGTGTCTGTGGGATGAGCTCTTCAGTGAGCAGTTGGAAAGAAAATATTGGCCAATATCTTAGTGGGATGGTTATTTTATATAGTATTGGATATGTGTCTCTCTCGATACCACTATCAAAAAGTAAATACTTAGGAATCATTAAGTAAAGATAAATTTATTTCATGTAGCATGTAAAGCCATTAAATATTAATATTTGATTGTTTATGCAAGCAATAAATAAATCATAACATCCACTTTATGGTTAGTTTTAATCGGCAAGGACGATTTAATTTTTTTTTTTTTTTTTTTTTTACCAAATTAGGTAATGAGCAATCAGAATTTAATCACGTAATATGACTTTACGTATCTCATTTAACTTAGCCATTAATTTGATATTTAAACCTATAAAGAAAAATTTTTATTCAATTAAAATAGATTATAAAATACAAAACTTTCTAATATTGATTTCTTTTACTATTTTGGTTTTCTTCACTTTCTTTATATTTACACTCTAGTTCAGAATTTTTTCTACAAATCTTAAAGAATATTTTCTTTGAGAATTTTTTTTTTTCTTCATTTACCTTATAGGAGAGAACTGCTTAGAAAAAATTGGTGAAAATGCGCTTTAGGTCCCCTACTCTGCCAACTTGGCGAAAGTGTGCTGTGGGTCCCGTACTTGGCGGGTTTACAAAAACGCTGTTGCCATGGCGATAATGGAATACGATTTTTAACTAATCAGCAACCAATGAAAATGACCGATTTTTCAAACTGAAACTAATTAACGACCAATGAAAATGCTAAAAGAAAAAAACCAATTAATGAGCATGCGCGAAGAAACGCAAATTATTTCCTACGAAGGTTGCCATAAAGAGCTCATTAAGTATAAAAACGTCCAGTTTACCACGCTTGGTGCATTTATCGCCAAGTTGGCAGAGTAGGGGACCTAAAGCGCAGATTAACGAAAAAATTTAACCGCAGGAGAACGAGTCTTGGAATTTTGATGAATTAGAACCAATCTGTAAATTAAAACAATACTATTTATAAATATTTTTATCTTTAAATTTCGTGTAATTTATTCTTTAAGTTTTTCAATTCATAAATTTTCATTTTCTTCTGGTGTCGAGACATTTACTTATTATGCTGGAGTTAGCTAAAATAAACTTTAATAATTAGGTAGTAAGATTATTCATTTCAGGCTATTTATTTCAGACGACACTGGCACAAGACACAGGGAACCGATTTCGTAATTATGAAGCACATTCAAGTGAGAAGGTACGTACTTGAGCACAACTCTCCCCTCTACCAATCATTTTTTCCAATCCTTAATTTTTTTATTTTTTTTATATATATATATATTTTTTTTTATGTTTAACTGACTATTCTGTTCATAAAATTATCTGTCATTATTAATCTCTCATTATTGAATTAATTAAAAAATAAATCAAATGATCTCTCATTATTGAAAAAAGAAAAGGAAATTTTATAGTATTCCTCCAGAAAAATTCTCCTCTATTGTTATTTGCTCAAAAAAAAAAACCATATTTTTATGCGCACATCTACGGCTATATTTCGTTAGGAGAAATTAAAAAGATATTGGTTAAGGGCTTGGAAATAAAATTATTATAATTATAATGTAATAAATTCATAACAATTATTAATTAAGTATAATAAAATTTAATTAATTAAACATAATAAAATTTAATTAAAATAAATTAATAGCAGACTATAAGCATATTTATGTGTAACGATTCGAATAAAGTGCTTTCGATGATGCTTATAAATAGAAAATAATACAATTTCAAATGATACATAAAATAA
>JAPDSC010159044.1:0-12546 GCA_026290005.1 Latrodectus geometricus
ATGATGTGGTTGACTCCTGAGTTTTCATTCCCCTTTTGAAATTTCAGTGGATAAGATATTTATATAACGCGTTATATGGTATTAAGTACGTCACTTACATATCATATGTTAATGTCATAATAATACACTATTTTATAAAATAAGATAAAACTGACTATATAAAAGGGGTTACATTTAAAAAAACAATATACTTTATATTTCCTTTTATTAATCTATAGTCAAATATCATGGTGCTCACAAGAGTAATCTGTTTATACTTGCAACCAAATACTAATTTTTATGTTATATTTCAATTTATGATAAAATCAAATAATTTCTAGGCTGTTGATTTCGTTATATAGTGTTTATGGTCTTAGAGCCATCAAAAATAATCATTAATTCCACGTATGCCAAGAATTTATGCTAATTATGCTTGAAAATATGTACAATTATTTGTAAAATCAATAATTAAATTCAAAATATAAAACTCACCACAATATTTTTTTCTGTCATCTCAGAAATCTTGTGTTGCAACCATCATTAATACTACAATTTCATGATAAATATTAATAATTATTAAAATTAAGTTATAAACTAATCATTTTGTTCTAAAAGTCGATTCGAGAGCTGTGAAACATAATTTTTTTTTTCATGATTTGAAAATATCAGGTTCAATTCTGGATTTCAGAAAACCATTATGTTACGTCTACGAGCACTTTAAAATATAACATACCATTCAATGGTAATGTAATTTTCAAATGTCAGTTCAGATGCAATGTAACTGCAAAATTATGAATTTAAAGTAAAGATCATTGTAAATGAATAATAAAATCAATCTATAAATATTACAAGTTATAAAATATAATTCTTATCACAGATAATTGGTTTGAACATATCAGATAATTTGAGTTGCCGGATATTTAAGGGAAATATATAATCAAATGGTAAAATACCTTGAAAGAAAGTAAATTACTATGCTTAAAATATGAGAAATTTTTTTATAAGAATGAATTTTTTTCATATTTAAAAGAAAAAGTAAAACAGTAAAAAAAGATAATAACAATGATACATTTCTTCTTGTTCAGTTAGGATTATAATTGCTTTCATGGCTCAGACAATTGCGGTAAAATGGAAAATAATATGACGGATAATTAAGTGCCTTCTCAAGTAACCGGGATTCTATTTCAAAAATCAATCAAAAAATCAAGGAATATAAAGGGCTTAGGGGGATTATTTTTTCTTTAATTCTTAGATATTCTGTTTCTTTGGAAAATATAATAGCGGATTCCACTGATTTCAATGGCAGCATCTCTTTTCTGAGAATACATATTTAATTTTTATGTAATAATTATATTTATGTAATATTTATTTAAACTTAAATATATCCATATATTTTGCAATAAATATAGTAATCAGCAATTTTTCGTGTTTATTTTCAACACTTTCGCGTATAATGAACCAAATTCCAAATATTCAACCAAAATTAATCACAAATAATATATTTTTATGATTGTGCTTCAATTACCACACACCCTCTCCAGTGGTTAGCGTGCGACTGCTCGTGGGGAGGTCCTGGGTTCGAATCCCAGTTTAGGACAACGATGTACTTTATCTTATCCTTTCCTTGTATAAATGATATGTGAATGGTTTCCTACCCTAAAAACGGGAGTACATATGGCACACCGAATTACGGTTCAGTTGGAAAAGTGGACCAACGCACCATTCTGCCAGCCTAGCTGACACAAGACAACAACAACATGACTGATTACGTTTCTGTTACTGAAGCTTCGCTCACAATGATGGGTTTCTTTTGCAGTTTTCTTCATAAATATATAGTTTGTATAACATATGAAACCTAAACAAATTTTATAATTTAGCTAAAGTAAATTTTTGAATATATCCAATTTCATGTGATTTTCTACATAATGTTTAAAAACAATAAACTCCATATATCCTCAAATCTGTGCCTAAGGGTGTGCATAGTCGGAAAAAATAAATTTTGTGCTTCATTATAAATTAATTATAACTTCATTAAAAGCATTCACCGTATTAAAATGCAGTAAAATAATTGTATATTAACGTTTGCTGGCTAAATTTTTCTATTGGTAAATGTATTTTATTTAATTGTTATTACTCACAAAATTACTTAAATATTAGAAATGTGTGCGAAATTTTATCATAATTAGAAACGTGAATTGAAAGCAATTTTTAATGTGAAAAATTTGCGTATTACTTTATTAAACTCTTCCAGTAGCTATGGTAATCTATTTTTAATGTTTGTTTAAATATGTTATTTTAATATATTTAAATTTAATAATAAGTGCAGGAAATTAATTATTCATTTAAGTAATAAATTAAATTATTTTGTAAAAAATCACAAAATAATTTAAAATAATTTTTATAATTCATTTTATTTATATATTTTCATTCAGAAATTAAATGATTTAATATTTCAAAAGAAATTTAATGTTGTTGTTGTGTGCCAGCCAGGCTGGCAATATGGGGTGCGCTGCTTCACTTTTCCAACTGAACCATATTTGGTGTGGAGTTCGACTTCCTCAGTACACACATGCCATAGGTAGCCATTTATAGGGTAGGCAACCATTCACACACACACAAAGAAAGGACAAAGACAAGAAAGAGAGAGAGAGAAAATACATCCATGCCCGAGCCAGGATTCGAACCCAGGTCCCACCAGTCAGGTACGCTAACCACAATAAACTTAATAATGAAAGTAAATTGAAATAGTTTAAATAAAAAAACAACAAAAGTAATGACAAATATGTAGTTAATTCTGAATATAAATATATTTAATTATGTATAATTTATAAAAATTTTGTATCACTAAAAATTAAAAACAATTATTTTATAATTTAACTAATCATAAAATAAAAATAAAAACATAATAATTAATTTAGTAGATATTTTAAGTCTTATAGTTGATTGCAATATATTAAATGCACAAAAAAAATCCTTTTAAAAATTCCTACCTGCTTCGTGAATATGGCACTCATGATAAAAATTTTTCTGTTTTGTAACCAAAATTACAAATTAAATTAAATTGTATGTGCGTTCAATTTCTCATTTTTTGTGTTATTTTTATTATTTTTTGCAGCAATTCAGACAACTGTTTTTACTCAAACTCAAAGTCAACAAACTTCTGTTCACCATACACTGAAATAACATTATCATATTTAAATTTTACTTATAATATATGCTATATATGGAAATTATTCCTGTAAAATTACTCAAAAATAAAATAATACTTCAAAAAAATACTTTTATACGCTAAGAAAATATTATTTTTTAAGTGAAATTTTAACTAAAAAATTAGAATTTTTATTTAAATCTATTTATAAAAATTCGCATATGTATACTAATAGCCCCAGTAAAAAACAGAAGAAATATATTATTTTGAATTTTCGAGAAAATTCATAACAATTAATTTGACAAAATAAAAAAAATTTTCTATTTTCAGAACAAAAGGAGAAACCGTTTAAAAGATTAGTGTTTGGAGTTTGTAATCGTGTTTATTTTGAGTTTTTAAAAATAATCAATATTCATCCATTAAGTGTTACAGAATCAAGGCGTTTCTAAAAATGAATATTTAAGTTTACTTTTTTCAAAGTTTAAAAATTAAAGATTTCCATTATAAATCTTTGATATGATTTAGGATAGCGTCATAATCCGTTAACTAAGCCCTCATACATGATTTGAATTTTAATGAACTATTATTTCTTAAAAAGTCTGACATGTAAGGAAACCAAAATAAAAATTAATCTTCATGAGAAAAACTATAAAATGTGGTAAAGTATCATACATTTATAATCTTATGAATTGTAAAATATTTCCAGAAATTTATTAAAAGGAATTAAAAGATTAAAATTAAACTGTTTTTCTATAGTTTATATTTTTATTTCTTTTAAATTAATACAATTTCTTTAAATATTAAGTAATGCATAATAATATCATAATTTGATCATTTTAAGATGGAAAAGTATATTTTTAATTTAGTATTATTTTAATTTATTTTAATGTGTGTTATTTAATAACTTTCATTTGAATTTTCTTAAAGTGTAAAGAAGATTTTATGTTATTTTTTATAATATTATATTTATCATATTTGCTTTACTCTTCAGCAGGTATGGTAATTAAATAATTAATGCTCTGATCTTCTATTCATTAAATTAGACTTTGGTTTGGAACTTTTTTTGTAATAGTTAGTAGATAATAAGTCTCAAAGTTTTCTGTATTTAACTTTGGTTTAAGTAAAAGTTATCCATATATAAAAACAGTAAATGTAGAATGACAAACTAAATCTAATTGTTTATTCTTAACTAAGAGACTTAAAATAAATATTTTGCAGTATATGTAATTACAATGAAACTCAGAATAAATTTTATTTTTCTTAAACGAATACATTTTTACATAAAATAATTAAAAACTACATTTTTAGTCCACAATAAAAACAATCTTTTTTGTTTTGCCTATATATTTTTTCACTGTTTACATAGTGAGATTTGATAAATTTTTTTAAGTGAAATAATACATTGGGGACAATTTTCTACACCTTATTCATGTGAATTATGATTTTTTAGAATAAACCAACATAAAAAAAAAAGATTGAGACCATTAAATGTAGAATACTTTATGAAAATAACATTGTCCTTTTAATAACCAAATACAAATGAAATAATCAAAATCCTCAAGTTCAAATTTCTCATTAAAAGTATTATTGCATTGTAATTAATCTCTTAATAAACGTACTGTTATTTTTGTAGTACATATTAAAATATATTATTTTATTTTACATTCAAAATTATTTTCATAAACTATTTAACACAGTGCAATATAGATAAGAAAAACAACTTTTAAATTTTTTTGTGTGCCACCAAATTTTTTAAATTGCTGAAAGTGTGCCATAACAAAAAAAGTTTAGAATCAATGATGTAAATATTAAAAAATGTATATCATTGACTGACTCATAGTTTTATTACTTGTAGTCTGAATTAATTTATGCAAGGTTTCACCCTAAATTTTATTAGCCTATTAAGATATTCTATTCTATTCGTACTAGAATATGTCTTATTGATTATCCTGAATTGTGCCATGATGTTTTCTAGCCAGGGAACCATTGGTGCACCCTTTATTAGCATATTTAGATATCCTATTCTATTCGTATTAGAATATGTCTTATTGATTATCCTGATTTGTGCTATGATGTTTCTGAACAGGGTACCATTGGTGCACCGAACAACCAATGATGGAACAGTAACAAACAGGAGATAGCAATTGAATCACTGTGATATTTAGTTGAACAGTTCGTGGTTTGATGCACCAGAAGTCATGACGTGGAATATCAAGCCAAATTGTTAATAGTTGTGAATATCAATAATAATAAATAATGTGAATATCAAATATTATTATTAGAAAGGTAAAAAAGTATATAATTCTTCAAAGTTGTAGAAATTCTCATGTATATATATATATATATATATATATATATATATATATATCCCCAATAAGAATTTAAAGTTTTGTCTAATCCTTACTGTGATATTTTAAAGATTTCCTCATAACTCTTGGTACATACAAAGGCCTCTAATATCAGAAAATGTTTTGCTAATACTTTTTGATCAAAATGTTTTAGACCATAAGCATTAATTAATGCCCATTGTTGTGTTTTATTTAGATTTTAAAATTAAACACAGTATTATCCTCTTTCCATACAATATATTTCTTTCTTATTAATTATATTAAGTTGTCTTTCTTTACAAAAAAATATATTTTTCTGAAACTTTTTAATTAGCGAATTTATATCAAGGTTTATTTAATAAGGATGATTCTACATAAATTATTATGACATAAATTTGAAATTTACCTCATGCCTTATAAATTCGTGTTGATTATAAATTTTGTTATCAATTTGATTAAGAACTTTTTATGTGGTTGTTGTTATTATCTTGTGCCAGCTAAGCTTGCAATATGGGGTGCGCTGCTTCACTTTTCGAACTGAACCATAAGTTTGTGTGGAGTCCGACTTCTTCAATAGACACACATGCCATAGGTACCCGTTTATAGGGTAGGCAACCATTCACACACAAAGAAAGAACAAAGACAAGAAAGAGAGAGAAAGTTACATCTATATGCCCGAAAGGGATTCGAATCGACCCCATCCGCAGTCAGTCACGCTGATCACTAGGTAGGTGGGTGGCAAGAATTTTATTATGAATTCCATGTAAGAAAACAATAACGATAGAAGATAAAACTACGTATAAATATTGCTACTTAATTTCTCATAGTTGAATACTTAATTATTTAAAAACACTGAGACCTGTTTATGATCAATAGGCATCCCATATTTTGCTTTAATAGAACATTCTAGAAAGTGCCAAGAACAATAACTTAAGAGTTTTTCATGATTCTATTTTCAAGGTTTGCTTGTGGTTCGAAATACCGTGGGAATAAAATAAACAATATAGGCCATTATAATAGAACTTATAGAATTCTGTGTTAGAAATAGTGTAAAGATTCGAAAGTGTTCCGCTCGAAAGTTTCGTTTGTAAACTTATAAAATATATTTTTTTCTTTTAATCTATAATTTTATTTATTTAATTACATCTAGAGAACCAATGCACTTACTTTTGACTGATATATATGAGCTTATATACATTGTTCATTTGTGGATAGAAATATCTCGGAATTTATGTAACTGTAGGTGCCATCATTTCTGCATTTAGATTTGAAAGGTATAACATTATTCTAGAAAAACCGTTGCATTAAAAATTTTATGAAAAACTATTTTTCTCATTAATCAAACATTTATTTTTATCAGTGGAACCAATGCTCATATCTTTGGCACAATTCATTTATTCATCCAGAAGGCCAATTTTCACAATCCATTGTTAACAAATAAGCTCAAAATTTATAAATAAACACAATATGTAACCAGGAAAACACTAACTTCATTATAATTCACATAAGAATTTATATTTAAAAAATTCTAGAACTACCATTTTTCATTTGAGAATTTTTATAAATTATTTTATCACTTTGGTCTGAAATTTTCGACAGTTATTTACATCAGAACTATTTATACAAGCATAAATTTTGCTCTTTTCACGTATTTTTTTCAAGATGTTACAGTTTATATATTAACGAGTTTTCAATTTCTGACGAAATCAGTTGATTTACCATAACCAAAAAATATGAATGTCCGTTACCTAAAATGCATAAAATTATACAAAACTAATGAATTTGAACTTTACACAGAATAATAAGTACATCCTTTAAATATTGTTTGTATTAAAGATTACTTAATGAATAGAGCAAAATACATCTTAAACCTATATTAATTTACTCTTGACTAGAATTTTTTATAATTGCATTTCTCGGTTTTCTGAGTTGTAATTATTATTTTATTATTATTGTGATTATAATATTTATTATGATTATTTTATTTTTTATACAAAATGTAAATGGAATGCGTTGAACATTTGTTTTTACAATTTTTAAACATTGATTTATTTAAAATAGAGATGTGTGATGCACGTTTTTATATTTTTAAAAATTATTTACTTTCCCACATTTTTATTTATAGTAAAAAGTAATATCTATATATACAATATAACTTTACAATAAAGACACATAAAAATTTATTTAAAAGCTTTAGATGTCAAATTTAAATTTGATTTTTATTTCGCATTTTTAATTCAAATTTAAATTTCGCAGGCAACATTTATTAATGAATCAAATATGTTTAACATTAATGAAAGCTATTTATTTGTAATATACTACATTTATATTTTAAAATATTTATTGTATAATATTTATGCTTAGAAGCATCAATGTTAAACATAAAATGTAAGAATAATATAAAAATGAAGTAATTTTTAAATTCATGTCTTTGTTAGAGTTTGATGTATTAATTTAAATTCACTTGAAAGTTAAAACTAGCAGTGGAAGAAGAAATTTAAAATAAATTCGGTGGATGCACTTGTGTACCAATATAATTTCTCAGAATAAAAAAAACTAATTTTTTATTTACTCTTTACCAAAAAATTTATTTGTTATTTTAAAGTGAAGAAAAAGGAGCTTGGAAAATAAATAAATTTCTTCTCTAGCTCCGACTAAAATTATACTCGTTTCATTGCTTTAGACAATAATTCCTGATTTATATAATCTATGTCTTATTCTCTTGCACAATAAATCTTAATCTAATAAAATTTCTTATATTAGAGACATTTTACACTATTTTATATACAATATGTGACAGGTAAATGAAAAAAATGCTTACAGAAATAACTTTAAAATGAACTTTAATAAGAAAATACATTATTGATATTTTAAGTCTTCATTGACTGGAAAAGATGATTGGATAAAGACAGGAAGCATGGAGAAAAGTTTCATTTTCTTGTGCTGTTTTGATTTTCTCTGTAACTGTAGAATATCTCTGTTGTCAACAAGTTTGTATGCTAACAATTGAATTTCAATTTGCGATGCAAAGGTAGAGTGTAGAGTTTTTTTATAATGACATAATTCTTCAACTAAGAGGTATACAAAATTTTTTTATATACATATACATCATTGTCTAAAATAGGATTTCACATGGATTAGGATTGATTATTAAATTTATTTTATAGTGCCTAGCAATACTTAATTAACTTAAAACATGAACAAAATGACTGTCAAATTACCTAATTTGATAAAAAAAAATTTTTAGCAATTCAAACAGAAACTGAATAAAGTTATTCTTTTAGAAATAATTATGAATAAATTGTTTACAACAAAATGTAAGTTAGAAAACTAATAATTTTTATCGTATTTTTTGGATACATCTTGTATTGTGGCTTTTAGTAAAACCCAAATTATTCTTGGTTTCTTCATCATTTCCTAACGGTTATGTATCTTAAAATTCAAATGGTCAAATATCTTTAAAGTTCTTTCTCAAAATTTGCAACACACAATAAATTTAATTTATAATGTTTAACATTGCGAATCTAAAAGAAATGTAATGTAATGAAATCGTTAAAATCTGTCGTTAAAATGCTGTTTAAATGATTCTCACATTTATGTCGACGTTTGATATTGATTAAGAACACACTTGTTTTTCACAGCAGGCTGGAAATTTTCCTTCGCCTTTCACTTTTTTACATCCCGGCATAGGAATGAAAACTGGACAGCTGGAAACAAAGAAAATATACTATTATTTTATTTCTTACTTATAAGTCCGAATAACAACATTTTCACAAAGTTATTTACGATATTTACAGGTACATGAATGCACCCCCTTTTTTATACGCAAATTGAAGGATAAAACTTAATTACTCTTCATCATATTGAAATAACGCTATTTTAAATATAAAACAATACGAATCAACACTTGTATTGTTTAAGAAATAACACTTTTGAATCTTCTTCAACCAAATATTCATTTCTTTTTTTTGGTTGGGTGCTATATTGCCAGCCTGGCTCGGACTATGGGGTGCGCTGCTCCACTTTTTCAACTGAGCCGTAATTTTCTGTAGAGTCCGACTTCTTCAGTACACACATGCCATAGTACTCTTTTATATACTTTACTATTTATTCATGCAACTAAAGGACAAAGACAGGAGGGAAAGTTCACCTGCGACTGGGCAGGGATTCGAACCCAAGACCTCCCTATCCTCAGTCAGACACGCTGACCACCAGACACGGTAAGCGGCCGAATATTTATTTTTGGGACTAAATAAAATGCCCCTTGAAACCTTTTCTAAATCAGCATCGAATCCTCATACTACAAACTATCTTCTATACCATTCGGTAGTTTTTTTTTTCTAACGGTGGGCACAGGGTGATTAACCCTTCGCCACAGCAAGTGATGCTACTCATTTAGAAACCCAGTGGGCACCTGTGAACCAAATCACACGCTGGCGAGTAGTGTTACCCACGTCACACCACCACAAACCCATTTATTGGGCGGCCACATTCTTCCATTATCTCAGGAAAGGACAAGAAACACAGAGAAAGATATTACATCCATTCCCGAGACGGGATTCGAACCCAGGTCCTCTTCATCCGTAGTCAGGTACGCTAACCACTAGACAGGGTAGGTAGCAGTAAATTATTAATGCTCCATTTCTCTTAAATGATTTAATCACTGTCTTTTTCTTATGTAGGTACCAAAGGTCATGTTTACTGTCAGTAGATTTTTTTATCCTCTTCCTGGTTCTA
Organism: Latrodectus geometricus; assembly: GCA_026290005.1. NCBI lineage: Eukaryota > Metazoa > Arthropoda > Arachnida > Araneae > Theridiidae > Latrodectus > Latrodectus geometricus. The sequence continues at coordinate 10,192 of JAPDSC010159044.1, forward strand.
CCAAGTTTTTATCATTTTTCTATTGGGGGTGGACCGAAATACTTTTCTGTACTTCCTGTTTCAATGTTTTTTACAACACACTATCATACTTAGTTTGTAAGCGGAGTTATAGAAATGCCAACATTATTTTTGAGCCATAACTTCCCAAAGAGTTTAAGAAAATTGAACAGTTGAAGTTTTACTTTTTAAAAGTATATCATAAAAGGTATAAAGTTTAAACGAATCCAGTTGAGACCTTCGATAATAGCGCATGCGCATTCATTGAACTCGCCACAACTGTAATATTCCCATATTCCGCAAGGAAATAAAAATTGCAGTATTGACATATAAAAATGTTGTATCCACATATAAAATATACACTGCTTTTCAAATCTACTTTCAAAGAAAATGAGCGTATTATGCCCCTGAAAATATGCTACTTATCTTCATAGAATATATAAATATTTATTTAATACAATAATTTTACTTCAATGCTCTATCATTTTGAGCAATTAGTTCTGAATGCATAGTACTGAGTGTATTGATGTAATGTATTAAACACTATCATTCTATATAATACCAAGACATTTCATACAGTTTTGGTTTTTCCAAATTTTATATATACTATTCTTATTAATTCTATTGAAAAAAAAATGCCAATTTAAAAAAAAAATAAAAATGAATTGGCGATATTCATATTCCTTCGTATACATATTTGGCACTATTTACTTGTAATATGTACATAATATTTCCAGTAAAAATTAAATAATACAAAACTGAATAATGCGATCGTTTCAAAATATTTGATCTGGACTTCAGAAGAAATTGTCTATTTGAATTTAAGTATCGAAACTTGCCTTCTACGAATTATACTTTTCATTCAGAGTTAGTTTCGTAGAAACACCTGTGAATGAAAAGTATAATTCAGATAATTGAGAAATTCTAAAAAATATATTTCTTAGTACGACGCTATTTAAAGGGATTTCTGATACATATATTTATTCTGTTCATTTTCGCCATTTTAAATTTTCTACTGACTTATTCTGAAATTCTTAATATAATTGAATAATTAAAATATTTCAAAAATTAAAAAGAATTAAATTTAAAAAATATTTTTAAAAAATGAAAATTATAGATTAAAATCCTGGTAGTTTACCCAATTTGGTAGAACAATTCTGCAAAATAGGACTTACACATAAGATTAATTTTAAGATCACCAAATTTGCCCAATAACTCACATTTCATAACACGATAGTGCTTATTCTGATACATTGGTCTATTCTGTATTCAGTAATTGCGTAATTAGTAACATTATATCATCATTTAAAAACAGAACATAAATTAAATTAAAATAAAAGTATCACAAACCCAGTGGCAGATGTTTTTCCGTCCCCATGGCAATGGTATTTGGTACAAGGATCTTCTGAGAATATATATTCACCAATTCGAACTCTTTCTCCGTTAATATTACAGTATCCTAAAAGCATTATAAATTTTAAATTGACAAATATCTGGAATTATTAGTACTTAAGTTTAAAAATATGAATTATAGTTAGAATAATTTAAATAAATGTGAGAGTTCAAGAAATAATTCTAATAAGATTTCACTACAATTTAATTTATATAATTTATTACTTATTGATTAATGAGCTCAAATATTCAAATAAAGAACAGATGTCTTCTACATGTGATCTATCTGTGTGGTAAGTAACAGAGTACAAATAAATAAAGACACGAAATTCATACCTATACAAAGCGAAATTGATACCAATACATTCTCATTCATTTCATTCATGATCAGTAGTGTATTTTACAAAATTAATTTGAGCCACTTAAATAATTATACCACTCAAAAGTAAAAAATAGAAAAACTCATAATAAATCAATTTAAATGAAGTACCAACATAGCCCGCTTCATCAGGGGATGCTGACCATATTGGTACGAAGAATGGCTTTGCTGCTATGACTATACTTATAAATATTGTATATATTTATTTATTTCGCATTATGATATTTCTAACTAAGCATTATATATTAATACCAAAAATTCAAAGGTGAAAAATATACTTTTGAAATATCAAGATTTATTTAATATTAAATAATTTAATGACGCTATATACTTCGATGTTACTAATTATGTAGTCGGCTAAATATTTAGTAGAATTTTCTTCATGTTGGTATTTTAAATTTTTCAATTGAAAAAAAGTAACCTATCGTCACATATTTTAATCAATTTTATACTATGTATTGCTCTAGAATAAAAATCTAGGAATATTCTTATGCGCATGGTATAAAATTTCAAAGTTCAACTCTGTCTGTAGTTAATAATGCATCCTGCGTCTGGTCTATTGTTGTTATTTATAAAAATAATATGAC
>JAPDSC010159044.1:12646-23708 GCA_026290005.1 Latrodectus geometricus
TATATATATATACAAATGATGGGGACGTTGTTTGTATAAGATTATAATATTCAAATATGAATGAAAATTTATTCTTGATTTCTTATTAATAATATGAAAATTTAAAAATGAAAAATTGATCATAATTTTCATGTATTTTATTTTCAGAGATATATTTTAGGCTAAAATTTTCTAATGTTTTCATTAATTTTTATCGACAACAGGCAATCATTTTGAACTAATTTAATTCATACTCCTAATATTTTAAATTTCATATATATATATATATATAAATATATATATATGCATATCAGTCTTTAAAAGTAAATCTCACCATCCTCTGCTCTTGTGCTCATGATAAGTCCTGCTAATCCAACACAAAAAAGTGACAAATGGAAATAATTCATTTTTAATAGATTTTCTTCTGAATTTTCTCCAAATTCCTATAGAAATGTAAGATAATTAAAATAAATTCTATGATCATATAAAATTTAACTCGGCAATTTTTCTTAGTGAATTTAGAAACACACTAATGTTTAAATAGATAAAAAACAAATATTATGTATCTTGTTTTAGTTATTTTAAATGCATTAGAATGTCTATTCTATAAAGTCTATTCATTAGAATAGTCTATTCTATATTCTATTACTATACATTAAATGTTACGCCTATTGTGCATTAATTGTTAATTTTTTAAATTTAATTAATTTAACATTCGATTTCTTAAGTTCAGAAGTAACTTTGTAACTATAATTTTTACTGATATAAACAAACTTTGAAATTTTAAAGCATTATAAAAGAAACATTTTGAGAATATTTTGTAAATATTTTGTTATTCACAATTAAAACATAATGAATAATAATCACATAATTGAATCATAAATATAATAATAAGAGACATTTCTTTATTTTAAAATATAATAAGGTATAGAGAGTGTTACATGTAAACTTTGAAAAAAAAATTAAATATAAAAGGATAATGATTCTTTGTAATTGCGATTGCATAAACATATTTTTGAGAATAATAATTAACGTAATATTTGGTCATTACTAAATATTTTAAAATCAATAAACTCTGCTATGGATACATACCGAATTAACATAATCTTTTAAGCATACCTTCTTTCTAAGCTGATAAGCGTATTTTGATGCATTCAAAATATTTGTAGCATTATAATTCACTTCATAAAAAAGTCTATCTTATCTTCAAAGTTTACATAAAGATACTGATAAAAGGCTTAGCTACAGGGCAGTGGCCCGAAAGGATTAACTGGCTGAACTGCGACAAAAAAATCGCCAAAATGTTTATCTAATATAAGCATTTGTTTATATCCGTTTAACTCAATTTCCTCACTATATCTGTCACTAGTTGATATTAAAAATCAGATTTTTTTTCTGATTCCTTATCCAACTCATTTTATTGTTGAAAAATTTTATTTTTTACTTTTTTATTGAGGTTTAACTCAAAATATAGTTGATTACGAACAGAACCAGATGTCCAAATATAGTTGTTTGTAACTTTTTTCTTAACAATTCCAAACCCAAACGATAACATGTTATTGAATATGGTTTAAAAAACATTTGGCGAAATATATTGCGAGAAAGTTTATTTTGGCTTTACAAAACAAAGGCTATTCAAGCTGATTATAATGATAACTTTGCTTTGTTGAATAAAAATGAATCAAAATTGAACAATAAACTGTGTTTTATTTTTAAATCTTTATTTTTAAATGTTTTAATGATTAATTTTAAAACGTGTTTATATACATATATATAAATTTATATAATTTGCGTAGAACTCTTTAACAGATATTGTTAGTTAACAACCACCTTTTAGACTGCATTATATTGTAAACCTCAGTAATTATTTAGGCAACATCACAATCTGTCTATCCAATTTCATTGTTGAATAATAGACAATATACTATTCTAAAATATTTATTATTTAATAGTTTATATAATTTAATTTAAAAAAATATTTATAATTTAATATATTTTTAAACTTATAAATAGTTAATTGTGAAAAATTATGTCATGTTAACTGAATGGTAGATTTAGGTTTGAATAAAATACTTTTTTGCTAAATATTTTGTAAAATCAATTATTAAAATGTCCAAAATTCTCATTATTTAAGTGACTAAATTTATTATAATAACTTTACATTTGTTACTATCAATACTAACAAAGTTTATTCATAAATTATATTTTATTTCTATCTTCCAAACTATCATAAAATTATACCTACCCAAAAATACTAGTGTACCTACTTGTAAACTCCTTCAGTAAAATGTAAAACTTTGATAAATATGCACGCGCAATTTTTCTTTTGTAAGCCCGTAACCTGGTTTAAATAATTATAAAATAGGAAGATTTACTCGTGTCTTCGATTTATTAGAAAGACATAAAAATAGATCGTGTCTTAAGGACTGTAAATCTAATTTTATGCGTAAAATTTGTTTTCTTACGAGTGATTACACTACAGTTAATTGCTAAATTCCTGGGATGCAAATATTTTATATCGTTAGGCAATATTTAAAGATATGCAGCTGTTGTCATTTCACCTTTTATTTTGATCTGGTAGTTAAAGTATTTTCAATAAAAACAAACTTTTATCGAAAATTTTACTTTTTAATCTTAAACGTTTGATAGTATTCCTTTGTTTTGCTTTTACATTTTGGATATCTTAAAGCATAACATAGCATCATAAAAGCCTAAGATTGAAATAAGATTTAATAAGGATAAAAGTTTTTAAATAAATTCTGTTTAATACTATATATATAACTATTGTAAATATTATTAAAGATATAGATGTGTGTGTTTATGTTAGCTTCTAAATTTATTAATTATTCAAATGCAAATTTTTATTGTTTTTTTATGATTTTGCTGATTATTTGTTATTGCCAGACCACATGATTTCACGAATAATCAAAATTTTATTCTATGTATTAAGAAAATCTGGAAAAACACTTTTGAAAATCCATACGAGTAAATTTCAAAAGTGGACTCAAGCAACTTATTTTGTAATTGATGTTAAACTATTTCTTAAATAGATATGATACTGCATTTTATTTATTCTTATTATACACTTTTAATAGTAAGTTTACTAACATCTTGAAAATGCCAATACTCAATTTAAAATTGGCCGCCACAAAAAAATTGAGTAAGCACTCCACATTTGATTCATTTTAATTGCGAATACATCACTGTGAATTTTTATGCTTGAAATATGTTTTTGCACCACTTTATGATCCTGAAACATTTGATAATGAAACGATATATCACATTTTTAGCGTTAAAATTATTGTTAATAATAATTTCATTAAATTGATCTAAAATTACGAAACCCAACAGAATTTTTAAAATTTTTATGCCCTAGAAAAAATTTAAATACTGCTATAAGATTCGCAGCCAATCATAATATATGGCTACTTTTTGTCAAACTTTGGAGACATATATTCCATTGCGTTGACAGCCAAGGTAATTTGTACTCATTTTTAAATCGCCAACAAGGTTGCAATTCAACCTTTTTTGGCCAGCAGTATTTATTTTTAGTCTCATGTTGAAGAGTATATTATCATAGAGTAAGAAAAATATTTTTAAACGAAAAACCTTTGTTTTGTACATGAAATAAACTATAAAATATCAGTAAATTAGATTTATATGTCCAAAATTACATAACATATTGCTTTATATGTCTTTTAAATTGAATTTAATGGGACTTGAAGATATTTAAAAAACCTTATTATTGACAAAATAGCTTAAGTCTTCAAGGTCGATTACATGTACTCACTTCGTACCAGAAAAATAGTTTGGAGGCCTTTTTTTAAAAAAAGAAAAATTGTTTACAATATTTTAACTGGTATCTTAAAATTTGAGCAATTTTCGTTTTTATTTAAGAATGAATTGCATTTTATTTAAACTTTCAATTAAATAAAATAAGAAAATATAGATTTCATTCTAATGTAATTAAAAATTCTGAATTGTATAATCTAGAATGCTCTCAGGATAGGAGATAGTTCTTAACTTAATAATGTAACATTTTTCTTTTAGTTGTATCTTTTTCCATATAAGAATTTAAAATTAAACGCACATTTTCATCAATAATTCATGCCGAAAATAATATATTAGTTTGGGGAAAAAGTATTCCATTATTTTTTCGGTAGACGTCTGTAGTGATCGTTATCTCGTGAGGTATCTATCAAACAACTTCAAATTTATGCTCATTGGAAAGGTGACATTTGACACCAAAATATTCTATTGCGGTTTTTTGTTTGATTCATTCAGTTATGAGTACAAGGTTTAAAAAATAGAAGACAACAAACAGAAAATTCGATACATTTTAGTTTTTCTTTTATAATGGCGAAAATGCTAACCAGGTGGCTAAAATTGTGAAAGGTGTTTATCGTCCTATATATGACTGTAACAACCAGTTACGCACAATTTTGGTTTCGTCGATTCCGTTTCGGTATTTGGATGCTATAGATGCACCTCGCATGGATACAACATCGTCGAGAATGTCTATAAAATATCAAAAATTATCAAACTTGACAGCATGTCAGCAGTCGTGTGCCCTAAAAATCTACATTAAAACTGTTTTAAACCTTTTTACAAAGCGAATCTGAAAGAAGTTACAAAAAGTTCATGTAAAAATAATGGATTTCTTTTTCCCCAACCTAATATTTGATATTTGTAAACAAGTTTTATTTTTCTTATAAATATTAAATGTATTTTGATCACATCTTGCTACTGAATGTGTTCTGAACTTTGATTCATAAGTTTATGGTTTTGGGCTTGATTCCGCTAACGACTATTTATAATGCCTCAATTACAACAACTCTATCCAAAACAGTCTAAATGTTCTGAACTCCATCAGAGTGTAACAAACTAATTCAGTCCATATACAATACCTGCATAAATTATGTTAAATATCAGCTTATATCATTCCTTCTTTCTTCCCAGTTAAATTTTTTGGGAGAAGATGACGTTTGTCGTTTTCTAGCGTTTGGCACAATGAGGCTTACTGGTATTTCAAAGTGATTGAAGCAATACGAGATTTAAAAAAGTCTTACTTAAAAAAAGTTATAACAACCATTTTTTTGTACGTATAAAATATAAAAGCATCAAAATATGTTACGTGATGGTCTTTTTACTACTTAACAAAGCTTGGACTAATGTTCTTCCACAAGTGCAAAAGTTGTTGAAAAGTTTTAATTTAAAGTTTTTGTTTATCTTCTGTATAAGTCAAATTTAACTGGCTGAGAATACTTCTTTTGATTTTAATAAAATACTCTCTGTTACTAAACTTAGTTGCCAATAGATAGCCTAATTGTGGCAAGATATTTGACATCCACATGTTGGCTTCTGGTAAAATGATCGTTATACTTATTAGCGACAAAACTATTTACAAATAATGGTGTTAAAATGTATTTCTGAGAGCTGTGTCAAGTTGCAAAATCATAATCATTTACGAACTGATGGTCATATATTCAAATAAATCTAGATACAATTACTAACTCTGAGGAAATGCTAACAGCAAATATGTCTTTAATTCTGTTTTGTTTTTTGTACCGTATATTATACTATGTCTGTATTTGATATAGTTTACAAGAAACACAATAAAAATAGTTAAATAAAAATATAACAAAATATGCATATACGTGTTTAAAGTTACTTATGTTTTAGCAATTTTTTTACAATGTGTCTAACAAAATTTCTTTCCGTTATACACACTTGCATTGCAATAAATTTACAATTATAAATTTTTTTTCAATATTATACAACATATAAAAAATGTTGCTTGAAAAGTTATATATGAGATTGTTATGAAATTTTCAGCAATTTCATTATTGCTTATATTGCATTCTAAATATTTTATTAAAGATAATAAACTGCTGACCAACGAAATTTAAACTCCAAAAAAAGGACATAGATGTAATAAATTTTATTTAAGGCATGTCTTGGAAATATCAAATGATGGAAACTAGAGCATCTTATGAATGATGACAAATGTTCCACCAAATTTATTGTTCTGTGTTTGTTACAAAAAAAAAAGAAATGATTATTTTAAAAAAGACACACAAACACACACCATTTGATTAGTATTCTTGTAAGCATTATTCAATTACTTTAAATTTATGTAATCCTATATTTTTAGAACTAAAATTCATTCTAATTAAAATGATTTCTTGATGCTCGACTACAAAACAGTAACTAAACTACTGCACATTAATATTAATAACTAAAAAACAAATTGAAGTTTAATTAAATTCACTTTTGCAAAATTAAAATCATACTCGACTTATGTGAAATGTATGATTCCATTTAAATGATTATGTAACATGCATCCATGCTTATATATATATAAATATATCTTTATTGAACTAATTAAATATTCTAATCTTCAGAACAAATATCTCTCAATTAATAAAATTTACTTAGTTTAAACTAAAATATTCCGTCGATACACAGTATTATATTAGTCTTAACGACAAATTATCAAAATAGATAATTTAACCATACTGAAAATTTTCTAATTTTTAAACATGGCATAATACATAAAATGTAAATTAATATTAATATGCAAGCATTGTCGATGATTTTAAGTACAATTATGGAATCGTAAGAATTTATGACATCGGAGTTACCATTAATACTATTATCGTAACACAAATAACATATTTGTTATCCAATATTAAGGTACTAATATATTGTACTTTTTTACTATTTATTTTGCTAACAAAAATTTCAATAAACATAAAGTCACATGATGTTTGGGCCTTTTAAAAGCATTTATAGTGTGGCTTAAAAGCTCATAATCAATACTTTGAGATCTTATAAATTAAACTTATTATTTAAATTTCTGATGTATTTCATTGATTATCTTTAATCAGATAATATCGAGTCACGTGACGTTACTTTTTCTTGAAAAATATTAAGACCTAGTGTTTCTTCCACGCCCCTTTGAATTAAGACTTATTAATAAAAGATGGTGATAGAAGGTTGTTGTTGATTTCATTAATTATCTTTAATAAAAGAAATTGCTTTCAGATTATTTCTAAATTGTTAATGTTTCCACACATTAATTTGTCAAATTGGCTTAGTCAAGACATCTCTTATAGAAATTGCATTCTTAGCTAAGTATAATTAACAGTTTAATCGTTCGCGTGCTCGATTCCAATCTCAAATATGGATAGTTGTAACCTACTGTAAATGGTTTTCAATAGAATAATGGTCAATATTTTATAACTGCAAAATTCATTAATTCAAACAATAAAGAATATATTTTAAGTATTTATTTGTGTGTGTTTTAGTAACCTGCACTTTATTTATATATTATCTAGAATTTTTGACTTTCCTAAATATATGAAAACTATTCGAGTTCAAAATACAAGCTATTATTTTCAAAGGTGCCACCCAACCTGTCTAGTGGTTAGCGTAACTGACTACGGATAGGGAGGACCTGGGTTCGAATCCCGTCTAGAGCATGGATGTACTTTCTCTTTCTCTGTTTCTTTTCCTCTCCTCAGATGATGGATTAATGTTGCCCACCCTATAAAGGGATTTGTGGTGGTGTGGCGTGGGCGATGCTACTCGTACCTCCGAGACTTGGCTCACACCTGCCCACCGGGTAAGGATAAAATGAGTAGCAGTTTCCGTCCATGTTGCGGCAAATGGGCTAATGTACTTACTTGCGCAAGGGTTAGAAATTAAAAAAAAAACTTAAGTTCATAAAAATATTTCAAAAACTAAAAAGAATTAAATTAAAAAAATATTTAAAAAGTGAAAATTATAGATTAAAATCTTGGTAGTTCACCCAATTTAATATAACACTATATTCAAAGTAATTATCAAATATAACTTTTATTTTTTCTTTCTATATGATTTCCAGAAATCGTTTATATAAAATATGCAAAAAAAATATATTATTTTTCAGGAATTATATCTAAATATTTCTAAAAAAAAGAATAGAATACATTAAATATAATTTTAAATATATTTTTCATATATATATACTCAATCTTTCTTCTCTGTTGCACAAAAATTCAGCATTTTTTAATTTTTTAACATGACGTCAATCGTAAAAAAATCATAATAATTTGTAAATAATTTACAGTTAATTTAGCTTTTCAATCATTTTTACTACCAATAGGAAAATCCGTTATAGTGAAATCTTGTTCCTATTTATCAAGTGAAGTGCTGTTATAAGCAGAACTATTGTCTCCACTTCAGTTTTTTGTAATTATTATTAACCAGAATAAAATATTTGTTAAAAATTAAAAAGTACACCCACGGAAAAGAAAAGAATGAAATATAAATGAAAAGGTTTCCATAAAGAGAGGTTTTTTTATCTTTGTGGAAAAAAACAAATGTAATTTCTACTTCTAAATGTTACTGACTTTTTATTTCAAGTCGATTTTTAGATTAGTTGTTCCGGGAAAATAATATTATATTTCTAAACACTTCCCGAAGCTTGTGACAATGATGGAATGCAATACATTACTAATCATTTGAACAGAGATCTATGCAAAAATACTAAAAAATGCAATTTATTTTATTATTATTTTTAAATTTAAATTTAGATTAGTATTTAAATAATGAAGATTGAAATTTTTACTATTTCACAATACATAGTTAATATTTTGAAAATATATTCATCACAATAAGATTTAGTCGTAACGAATAATCAATAATTCAATTTTGCTTAGTTTACATAAATTCGTTCAAAAAAAGTAAGCTTGTTTTTAGAAATTAAAATTTAAGAAGAATTTAGGTATTGTTAAGGAATTATACTATGATTCTAATAATAAGGCATGATTTATGTGCTTTTATTAAATATTAAGATTTTATGCAAGCCCATAACAAACTTATTCTTCAATAATTTACTTAGTTATTTTATATTTGAGTATATGTTCAAAAATCTTAAATTTAATACTTTTTCCAATAAGAAAAAGATTTAACACTAATTTTTGGTTCAGGAATTCCTAAAAAATGTCAAAATAACCATTAAAAAGCAAATTCCACAAGTTATTTGTAAAAACGTCAAATGAAATAGTTCCATGGAATTTAAACTTGGATTTTTATGACAGTTCTACTTCTTATAAAATTTTTTCTTCAATAGCATTTGACGTAAAAGCAAATGTTGCTTAAGAAACTAAAAGGCTTTGCTTTTCTAAACTTTGACATTTTCAGACCCATTATATTCCAGTAAAACTTTGTTCTTTAAAATGTCAGTTTATTAATGCTTTTTAAACAATAGAATGGCTTAAGTTATTATTTTATACACTTGTAATATTTAGTCTTTCTTTATAAATGCACCTTATCAAATCGTATTACTAATCCACATTAATTTTTTTTTTTCAATTTTATTGACATATTTATATTATTCACAGTAGATTGATATAATATAAATTGCATAAATATATTAAATAAAATTTTTGGTCAAGTATCATAAATATGTTCTGTTTAGATAGCATAAATGAGATTTAAAAATTTATTGTTTCTCTTAAAATGGATATTGAAGGTTTGTGCAGATGCTGATTAGCATCAAACCCAAATGATTTTTTTATTTATTGTTGTTACAAATTGTTTTTTTTATTAAATTTAATTTGTTTAAATGAAGTCTTTGATCATGATCACTAATATACGGATTAAAGCATCTGCAATGCATTTTAATATTCACTGCATGAGTTCACTTCTTGGAAAATTTTTAAATAGTTAGCTGTTTTCACGTATCACAAAAAAGGAAATTCGGAAGACTCTCAAGCACTCACCCAACAAATGTTCATCCAGAAGACAACTATGTAATATCCAAATTCTTTTGATGAACAATGACTGATATCAAAACGCTCTGAAGCGCGACAACCTTTAACTTTTGAGATCATGTAGTGGACAATATAAAGCTATTGTTACTAACATTTCATATATGCTCGACAACGGTCAAGGGAGGAAACTAGGAAATTCGCAAGCACCTACCTAAGCAGTTATGCATGCCGAAGGCAGAATTACACGATTTTCTCTTGTTGTTCCAAAAATAGTGAATAGAAAAAAAATAGAAATGAATTTAGAACTTTCCTTTCTGAAGAACATTGTTCTACCATTGGTTCATGCTACTCAATTACTTATTACTTGGACAACCACCTAGTCGGCATCTTAAACGGCCTGAGGCATTATAAGCCACTTTAAGTTGTCTTCCGAAAGGAATTTTTCATAAATAGTAGACCATATTCATTTATGGAGAAATCCAGGAAAACTTTCTAGAAACTACCCTGACAGATTTGTATGCAAAAGGCAGTATTGTATGCAAGGAACATATTCCATCTTCGTTACTCAACAGTACTGGTATTGAATCCGGTATCTCTCATTTTGATTCGTGTGCAAAAACTGACTGTTGAACAACAAACTTATCAACCCACTATTGTTTTGAACAACAGTTCCTAAATTAATATCTTTTTTTACGACAAGTCCTCATAAGAATAGCACATTAACCTCCTCAAATTTTCAATTGTTTTAAAAGTTTTATTTACTAGGGCACCTGTTTTACAGAAACAATAATCTCTCAGGAATCTTATATTTCATATAAGTACATACAATACATATATAAGATTGCATACAATATTAATGTCCTTTTTAATTCATATTGATTTTAAACTTTTTTTTAGTTAGTCGGATTGATAACATCTTATGAAACTGTAGAATTATTTTAATCGTATAATATGTGTAACTTCATTTTTTTCTTTTTTGCTATTCACTTTTTTCCTGTGGCATTACACGTCAATCAAAGTAGAATGTGTCAAATATTTAGCTTTTTACTGCAGCATGTTTTACTTCAGGAAGTTAGCGTATCTGTATTATAACAGGTGTTCAATTTTAAACCGTATCTCATAACCTTGAGTTTCTTTCTAAATAAATACAGTTATATTAAAAATGTATATATACTGACATTAAAGGACATATGGGTCAATTCAACTTTTTTTAAATAGGCTTGCACAATAATTTCTTAAAAATAAACCTGTTGTGTTGTAGCATTTAATTTTTAAACTTAATATAAATGAAAGTATTTGTAAATTACATTATAAATTACATT
>JAPDSC010159065.1:0-12910 GCA_026290005.1 Latrodectus geometricus
TTTTTTTTTCTTTTTTACCCTTTATCGTTTTTTTATAATTGTTTATTTTACCACTAACATTTTTTTTAATGATTTCCTTTCTCTTGTGGTTTTGAAATAATAGTCAGAATTTTCTCCAATTTTAGTAGAAGTCTGTCACTACATATCTAATGGAATGACATATCCATCAGAAGAAGTCAGAGGAGTGATCATATATATTTTGCAACAAATTTATGCTGCAGCTTTTGACTCAAATAAAAATATAAACTTGATGGATTCAATTGTAGCTAAAGGAATTTTGCACGTTTTGAGAACTGTTTTGTCAAAAGAATTAACTAAGAACACCTTGGGTATGAAGTTTTTCCTGTCTTACATAAAATAATTTGACATTATCATCGTAAAAAATTACAAACAGATTTTACAGAAATTACATTTTAAGCAAAACCAATCAAAATATTCTGTTTTTCATTCTGTTGTTAAATATAATAAAACAGAAAATATTAAAAGTGAATTAATTTTTTAATTCTTAAGAGATTATACAATAGTATGAATGCTTTATGTAATTTTATTTGGTTTATTTATAAGCAAAAATTAAACTATAAGTTAGTTATTGAAATAAAAACTATGTCTGTATATATTTTTTAAAAAGAAATTGCAATTTTTGACACCTATAAATCACAAAAAATGCTGATTTTTGACAAATATTTAAAAGAATATTTATGCTTAATATACTATACAAAACTTTTATGCTGAATTATCCACATTAAAATGGTACTGGAGAGATTTTATATTAAAAATACGACAGCATATAAAGACTTAGTTGTAAATTTAAAATAACGTGGAAATTCTAAATTTACTGAGAAAATTTTCAGACAAGCAATGTAATTATGTCAGAAATAAAATATTTTATTTATAAAATTTTAATATCTAATATTGCATTCGTATATTACACATGGAATTTAAAAATCAATTTTTATGTTATCAGATCTTTCATAATAAATTAATGTACTCAAATATTGATTTCATTAAAAAGTTATCAAATTCTTCTCCAGCAGAAAAATTGTATGAACACCCTAAAAAAGTTACTTTACGGACAGATTGTTTGAAGTTTGATTATATGGCTAGTTGTAGAAATATTGCATTTTCATTTACACAGCTACTATTTTTCTTAAACATTCAATCGTTCTTAAATTTATGTTCAATTTGATTTTCTTAAATAAATTTTCAAGATTCTTTAATTTTATATTAAATTTTTTTTAATAAGAATATTTATTAAAGTCTTAAGTTATGTAAATATTTAAACTAAATGAGTCCTTATATCCTGAATAAGTTATTTAGATAAGATTTGTTAATGTGTGTGTATAATGGCAGATATTGTCCCCTTCATAAATACATTATTATCTTCTCAGAAATCTTTAATTATAGCTAAATTTCTTTTAAAGGAACTTTTAAGATTCCTAATAGTTAAAAAATTTTGAAAAAAGTGAATAGTATAAAGAAAAATCGTTTAATCGTCAGACTATCTTTTTAATTTTGCTTTGTCATCAAGGTATATATCCTCTGTTTTCCATTTTACCGACTCTTTAAATAAGGCATCAAAATTTTTTTTTAAAAAATTCACATAACTTCGAAACACAAATTAGTGTAATTTTATCGTTAGTACAGATTCGAGAAAACTTCTACTGATTTCGTATAAGCTCATCTTTCTAAGTTGCTTGCTATAGACATTGTAATGAATAATTTCTCTCTTCTAGAAATAGAGATATCATCAAATAAGGATAAGTAAAAAATATAGATTTCGAAATCTATTTAAATTTTTTTAAAACGTCTTGTGCATAAATTTTTACCTCTATGCCATATTTTGTTATTATATTGTAACATATTAATTACCAAAAATAACAAATCATTTGTAATTAAAATAAAATAAATATAATGCATAGCTTTTGACAAATTCGAAAAAATTCCATTTTCATGTTCTTTAATTTTACATAGGTTCTCATCAACAAAAATGACAACAAAACAACATTTCAATATCGCTGAACAATTCCACAAACGGCAGAAAAATTTCCATTTGTCTGTTAGAATAATAGAATGATCTATTAGGAGCTGTCTCTCTAAAAGCCGTTTTTTGTGCGCCTTTTTAAGCAATTTCATTGTGTACATTATGATTCTTATGTACAAAACTATATTACTCTATATTTCTTAACTATAGTTTTAAATTCCTTTCTATGCTTTTTTTTTCCCCGAGAAGTATGAAATTCGATATTTTCATCCACGTATAATTTCTCTTACATGACTTACTAGCTACTCAAATGTATTATTATTAGCTACTCTCATATGTTTTAGTTAGCAATATTTTCTACAAGTAAAATTTTATCCCAAATTTTACAAATACAGGAAGTTTCAGTAGCTTGAATTTTTTTCATATTTTATTGAAATTCTGTTAATACGTACAATTCTTATAAATTTATCTCAAATCATTTCCTTTATCACTTATGAGAATTCTCATCACACTCTATCATTTATGAGAAAAAAGTAAAAATTAAAAATCTGTAAAGATATATAAATGTTTTTATTAAACAGTGCCAAAATTAGAAAGTATTCGAAGTATAATTTTTCGAATATATATATGGTTGTGAACTCACTTTAAGGTTGCTTAAAAGCTTAAAATGGCATCTTTTAATTATATGTTTTACGATACATTTATTTATAAAAAAACAATTTCTATCAATAAATTTTTTATCGTAATTTAATTTAAAATAATTTACCTTTTATTTTTTAATAAAAATAAGATAGTTATTTATGTAGACTGAAAACTATTTTTTATTAAAAATTGTAAAAATAACGTTTTTAGCGGACAATTTCTATCGAATTTTAAGCAATATAAAAGGCAAACACATACAAATAATGTTTTTCTTATAATCATTCATTGATAGTTTTATAATTTACAAATATATCTAATATCATATTAAATTTCTAAAGTCTGTTTGATTGCATTATTTTAGCTCTGCTGAAAATTTTCATTAAAAGTGAACCTAAGAGAACTTCAATTCTTTTCAATAATACAAATGAAGAAAATTTTCCCATGATTATCAAAAAAATTATTCTTTCAAAAGAAGTTTCGTTTCAAGTAAGCATTATTCAGTGTCTTTGTCATATGTTATCAGAAGAACTACTTGATGAATTTCAAGTAAAGGAGCTGTTGGAGGAAAATATTCCAGGTATATGTTTTAAAATATAATTTAGCTTCAAAAGAAAAATTTTCTTATGGAAATTACCCTTTATTTTTTAATATTAAATTATTTATCCGTTACACAAATAAATATAATTACTTTTTGCGTATGAAAAGCTACCTTTCATTCCGACTGAGAAATTCTATTTGCGAAATGTCATTTCTTTAAATTTGCTGCAGGATAAATAATTGTTCAAGTGCAAGACTTAAAAGAAATAAAAAATGTACAATACTTTATCCTAAATAGAAATATTTACGATAAAGTATTGTACAAAGTGGATAAAGTATTGTATAACTGCAGATAATATTCATTAATCTGTAAAGTCCTAACTTGATTTAAAGAAGTTACTAAAATGTGATTTCAGAAATATGACCAAAGATATTTATTTATTTGACTCTCTTGGCAATAGAAAGCAATTTTAAAGATATTTAGAATACAATTTATAGAAAAATTTTTGATATATTCGCAAGTTCAAGAATAAAATTCAGTTACTTTTACATTATTTTCATATAAACTATCATTTAACATAACATTTAACTGAGTGTATTTTTTCCTAATAAATATTTGTATGAACTGTTTGCATTAAAAGACTGGAACTAAGAAAATTTAGCTTAATACGTATTTTCAATAATCATTACATAAGAAATGGAAATTATATTTGTTTAGTGTTATGTTGGAAAAAATATATAACAAAAATGAGTATCATATAAATGTAGTATTTTTTAAAATATCTATGTGTATAAGTTTTGTTTTTGTATATTTCTTTGTAATTTAGAGAAAACCATTATGTTTTTGCAGCTTTATGAAGATTCAGAATTTCTAAGCCTTTAGAACAAAGTGTGTCAAACATTTTTATAAACAATTCCCTCTAATTTAAATTAGGATCCTAACGTAATTTTGAATATTTGAGTGGAATCTATAGAGCAAAAAAACAAACATCTTAGCATTCGATAATATTAAGTAGCGAAATTAAAATTTAAGGTACTTAACAGTAAAAAATAATAACTAAAAAGGGATAATAAATATAAGACGCTCATATTTGAACTAATACCCCTGAAAATTATATCGACACATTAAATATTGACAGACTGTCAACCAAGATTTTGGAGTACTTCGCTTTATTTCAATGTTTCACATAAATGTGTATTTTTATAATATAAATAAATTCGAAAAATAGTTAAAAACTAGAGCATATTGCTCTTAGGTTTTATGCACGATATATTCTCATTACTATTTTTATTTATCATACAAGTCATTTTAAAATAGATAATTTTCTTTAAAACTTCAAAAACATTGACAAATTTATCTAATATTGAACCTAACAAAGAGAGGTTGTTAAGAAATCTTACGGTATTCACCTTTACCTTCAGGGAGAACTTTTTATTCATTTTCTGCAGTGAAGTTTGTAGTGATCAGAGAACGGAAAATGTTTCTCATTTCGATTATTTTTTTTAAAGATAGATCAAGTTCTAAGTAAAACAGTTTAATTGACTTTCATTCGTGCTACAGGAACATGGTTTAATCTCCTGCAGCACAATGCTTTTGATCCTGTAGTAATAATGCTTCCCTTTGAAGAATATGATTTTAATCATCAATTATGCTGAATACGATGATAAAATTATTACACGTAAATTTAAGCAAAAAACTGAAAAAAAAAAGTTATTAAAAAATAGTTTTATTCAAAAATTAAAAATGAATTACATGAAAAACGTAATAAATTAATATTTTTACCACGTGACATTTATTTCATAATTATTATTTTTTAGAATATCCCATGGATCTTATATGTGTCGACTCTTCTTTGTCTTATTTGTACTAACCTATTTGGTAGTATTTACAGGATTTTAAAATCAATTTCATATTTAGGAAAAGTGATTTATATAATTCCAAATGATATGCACTCAGAAACACTGATAATAGTGCAACAAGAAAGGAGCATAGAATTGAAATGAAAAAATTATGAATACAGATGTGAGATTCAGGTCATCCAAAAATCCAAACACTTAAACAAATACGGGGTGTACAATTAGGCAAAGTTTGTGAAACCTCAATAGCAATTTGGAACGCCTTTTACTACCGCCGCTTAATACATACTTAATACTACCGACTACTTAATACATGCCGCCATATGGTCTGGCATTGAATCGATTAGACGGTTGATGTTGTCATGAGACATGTGACCACAAATTTTGAACAGTCACCTCCAAATCATGTACAGAGTAACAGGTGACATCAGGTGATTCAGTTGATGCCAAACTGCTCAAACGGGCACAAGTCTGGGAGAGCTGGCTGGCCATGGAAAAGTCTGAACATGACGGAGAAAATCTTTAACAACTCGAGCCTGTATGCGGATGAGTAATATCTTTCTGGAAAATTGACATTTCCCCGGTAGATAGTTTAGGAAAGATTCCGCGTGGGTTCGAAGAATGTCATTTACATAATGCTGGCCCGTTAAGGCTCTACGTACTACACCACAGCTATAGGGGACTTGCTATCACAGGCTATGGCCACCTCCCCCAGACCATTACGCCTGTTGTGCGGGCAGTATGTCTCCCAACAGTGTGGGTTGAAGTGTTAGGTTAAAAAGGGTACCTTCACGCCGTACGCGGTTATTACCTGTCCCCAAAATGAACCGGGATTCATCACTAAACAATACATTTTGCCAATCTGGGGCATTTTACGTCGGGCTTTGCATCACTGTAGGTGGAGTTACCGATGTTGCAATACAACGAAGCAATACACGAAACGGGCACTTGGATCACTGGTTTGCTTCGGCAAAAAATCTGGAAATAGTTTGTGGAACAACTAGCACTTCGACATCGATGTGTATCGGTGAAGAGTGTTGCGTTTGCCGCACTATCGTTTCCCCTCGTCCTCTTCCTGTTTGCTCCAGAGCTGTTACACCGAACGTGGCTACCATTTCGTATACACTGCTCTCAACATATTCTGATTGCACACTCTGAACGATCGACCTGGTGAGCAACACTTCGTGTTGACCAGCCTGTGGTTTTCAAGCCAATAATGAGGCTTTTCTCAAACGGACCTAAATGCGTGAAATGTCTTCTCACTCATTTCCCTGGCATTTTCTGCATATTAAAGTCTTCCTAGCTTTGGTTGTGATCGTCACGATTCTGAATTTTAAACCTCGGCACCGGCTTATATAAGGTTCACTTCTTGATTGCGGCGCCACTGCCGGGTGTTTGGTTAGGCGCATGGACACCAAACTTGGATCATTTGCATACCAGATCTCATTATACTTATTTGAAAAGTTTCACTTTTGTACCTTTCTCTATTTTTGGGTGCTATTTTCATTGTTCTTGAGTGTATTTTAATATTTTGAGTGGTAGATAATCAATGAAATTTTAGAAGTACCTCATGAGTATTCGCTTATGAATGTGATATTTAAGCGATAGTTTTAAGCGAATCATAGACATTTTACAGGAGTATTTCTTTCTATTATGGAAATCTTTGGGAATATATAAGATGTCTGATATTATTGAATTCAATTGACTTTGAATCAACCTTACAATTAAATAATGATCCTCGACTGGATAAAAAAAAATGCTGTTATTTAAGACTTTATTTGGAGGCAAAAGGAAAATATCGTGCATTTTCAACAGTATTTTTTAACACTACAAAGTTTCTTAAATATTTTGACCATACTTAGATACACTATTGGCCATTAAAATTGCTACACCAGGAAGAAATGCAGATAACAAAATGATATTTATTGGACAAATATATTATACTAGAAATAACAAGTGATTAAGTTTTCAAAAAATTTGGCTAGATAAATCCTGAGAAATCAGTACCCAGAACAACCACCTCTGGTAGTAATAAAAGCAGTTATACGCCTGGGCATTGAGTCAAACAGAGATTTGATTGCATGTACAAGTACAGATGCCCATGCAGCTTCAACACGATGCCACAGTTCATCAACCGTAGTGACTGGCGTTTGGTGACGAGCCAGTCGCTCGGCAACCATTGACCAGACGTTTTCTATTGGTGAAAGATCTGGAGAACGTGCTGGCCAGGGCAACAGCCGAGCATGTTCCGTATCAAGGAAAGTCCATTCAATAATGGCAACATGCAGTCGGGCATTATCCTGCTGAAATGTAGGGTTTCGCAGGGCTCGAATAAAGGGTAGAGCCACGGGTCGTAACACACCAGAAATGTAACGTGCACTGTTCAAAGCACCGTCAATGCGAACAAGAGGTGACCGAGACGTGTATCCAATGGCACCCCATACTATCACGTCAGGTGATGGGCCAGTATGACGATGACGAATGCACGCTGCTAGTGTGCGTTCACCACGATGCCGTCAAACACGGAGGCGACCATCATGATGCTGTACACAAAACCTGGATTCATCTGAAAAGATGACGTCTCGCCATTCGTGCGCCCAGGTTCGTCGTTGATCACACCATTGAAGGCGCTCTTGTCTATGACGCAGTGTCAAGGAAAGCCGCAGCCATGGTCTCCGAGCTGAGACTCCATGCTGCTGCAAACGTCGTCGAACTGTTCGTGCAGACACTTGTCTTTCAAACGACCCCATTTCTTGACTCACGGCTCGTGACGTGGTTGCACGATCCATTACGGCCCTGCGGATAATATGCCTGTTTTCTCGGCTGCTAGTGAAAGGTGGCCGTTGAGATCCCGCATGGCGTTCCGTATTACCGTCCTGAATCCATCGATTCCATATTCTGCTAACAGTCATTGGATCTCGACCGACACGAGCAGCAATACTGTGATAAGATAAACCGCAATCCCGGTACGCTACAATTCGACCTTTATCAAAGTCAGAAACGTGTTGGTACGCATTTCTCCTTCTTACACGAGGCATCACAACAACTTTTCACCAGGCAACAATGCTCAAATGCAATTTGTGTATGAGGAACCGGCTGAACAATTTCCTCATTTAAACACGATGTAGGTGTCGCTACTGTCGCCTGCTTTGTCTGAATGCGCTGAAGAGCTAATCATTTGCATATCACAGCACCTCCTTCCTTTCGTATAAATTTCACGTCTGTAGCATGTCGCCTTCTTGGTGTAGCAATTTTAATGGCCAGTAGTGTAATTATGAACTGAGAAGAAAAAAAACAATGTTAGAAATCTTCTCATATTTGGAACATTTATCACTTACCATCCACTTTAAAATTAAAAAATATAGTTTGACTTAAGCATGACATTGTTGTTGAAACATGATTTGCTGCAGCGGGAAGACATGAAAAACAATAATAAAAAGAGCATATTAAAATCTTAGTATTATATGGATACTATTTTTTTACTTAAAATATTTTGAGCAATTGTATTTTATAAGATATATCAGATATTGAAAACTATTTAAGGGATATAGCGATAGAAATATTCGGCCAACTCCATTGCCAAAACGTGCTAGTTATTCAAATTATTTTTTAAATTTAGGATTTAATAACTGAAATGAAGCATTTTTTTATCAGTATAAATCAAAGACTATAATAAGAGTATTCTATAAGTTACTTTGATTTCAATTTTTTACCTTACCGTAATGGAAACCTTTAAAAAGATATTTTATTAAAAAAGCTCAATTTGATATTTTAATCATTAAAGTGTCCAAAGAATATAATGTTATTAACCATTATTAAAGTAAAATCGTTATGAATATCAAACGTATAAATGCACTAGTAAAATTGCTCATTTTTCGTTTTCAGTGTGGCTAGAAATGAACTAAAATTTTTTTCACCAGACTTATAAAATATATCAAGTTAACTTCAAATTCTGCTTTGCCTAGTTCTCTTTTATCATATATTATATTTAAACACATTTAGTTTTTCGCAATTATCTTAAAAAATGTCTTTCTTTCTTCACATTAGAAATATATATGTTGTTAAAGAAAATTTTTGGAATACAGTATAATTTATTTAACAAATGGGGGAAATGCTAATTAACATACTGGAATAAATTAGATATGCATTAATGTAGACTTATTTATTAACAAATATAACACCAAAATCATCAAACAATGTTAGGTATCTTGTAAATTTTCAATTGCATGTAGATTTCTATAAATGTTAAATAGAACCAAACTATGATATTTTATTTATTTAAATAATTTTAAGTACTATTCAAATTATATTTTAAATTAATTTTATTGACTTAATGATTACAAATTTTTTCGATTCATTGTAGTTCAAAAGGAAATATTTGTTTATTATAAAGAATAATTTTTTTTTTATGTTACTATACAATGTAATTATTCTTGTTTTGATCATGGTTATTTATTAAGATTAAATTCATATAATTTAAAAATATAAGTATAAATAATTTAAAATTACTAACTGCCATTAATTTTTACTATTGTAAGCAATGAGAAATTGAAGTAATTTAATTGTAGCTCTTGCATATTTGTTAAGTATTAATATATAAAAAGAAATATTTTCTAACTAATACAAAAATGACTCCTCTGTGAGCATGATTGATGTAAATAATTAAAATAAATTTTCCTGGAGCATTTAAGAACCAAATGCCAAAGGAAAAACATCTTACTTTGGAAATTATTAATTTGTACTATTTATGATTAAAAAATTATGACATAACATCTTTATTTAGTCAAATCTTTCTCTCTATATACCATATATATATATATATATATATATATATATTAGAATTCTAAAAGGATTGCTTTGAAAAGCATAAGCAAAAAAAAAAAAAAACAATTAAAAATTGATGAGAGTAAAAAAAGATTAATAAAATTTAAACATTCTTAAAAAAAAAAAGTAAATTTATCTATAACTTTTCTGATTCTTATTTAAATAGAATATTATACTTTTTTTCTGGCTAGCTTTAGACATGCTTATTATTGCAAATTATTGTTTCACTTTTTACAGTTATGCTTTAATACTTATTTTTTGACAAAGCACCACTAATATTGAATATCTTTATTCTACTTTCGTTGCTTTGTCTATGAATAAATATTGTTTACTACTTCTGTGATTGAGAGAGTTTGCAGATTTTATATTTATGTAATGTTGACTTTAAGAAATGCTAAAAAAATTTGCAGAAAAATTAATAACATTAGAGTGACATTCTATTAACAGCTTATTAATATATTTCAAATATTAATATTTTATGCATTAATAATGTTGTAGTAGTGATGTTGTAATTAAAAAAAAACAGTCATGAGAATAAGTAATTACATAATTAATTTGATAGCTGATAAGAAATGCTCTGTATTTTAGAGTAAACTTAGTACCAATTAACTTATTTTATTTATTCTGAAACCTTAATTTATTTTATTTCAAAAAATTATTTTATTTATTACAAAGAAAATGAGTCCTGAAAATATGTTCCCCATTACCTACAATCTAACATCAATAACAAATATTGAGGTGCTACATATAGGTCTTCTCCAAGAGCTTGATTCAGTGGTATGTTCACACATTAACACCTATTGATGGCCCACCATTGAAATATAGTTACTTAAGGAAGCTGTGTAAATCTTTTTTATGAATTTTCATTAATTTTTATGATTAATAATTTTTATGATTTATGACTAATTCTTTCAAGAGTTTTTCTGGCTTACATCACTGTCTCAAATTTGAATTTACTAAAGAATTGATATTCACATCACATTTGTTAAATAGTTTTACACAAAAATCTAAGTTTCATTACTATCTCAGAAGTGCAATAAAATAAACACCACTTCCTTGAACAAAACTATTTCATTGATGGACCATCAATCTCATGCACTTTAATTCTACATTCAAAATCACTTAAATCTTGATTACCTATCATTATAAAATTGATAACTAATCCAGCAAACCTGCTAGACACTTATTGTTTTATATTGACACTATCTATCCCAGTATATTATAATTGATTGGATAGCACCAATATTTTCATATAAAGGCCTATCCCGGCTTAAAATTATAAGAACTCAATTACACCTGTTTTTAAGTAGGTTATGACATACAAAAAAACTGGTGCATAACATAAACAAATCTTTCTTTTCTTAAAAAAAGTCAATCAATTATAAATCACACATGGTATAGCTTTTTAAAAATGTCTAAAGTACAGTTTTTAGAATCTTGCATGACCTTTATTGGTAAATTCAGCTCCCATTCAAAACACATATTTGTTTATTTTTATTATTTTTTAAATTAAGCCATTAATGTCTTACAATATTGATATGATAACACTTTATGATATTTGACCATATTTATTGTTCTTTTAATTTCAGTTAAAACTTAAATTTTATTGATATTTATTTAAATGAGTGCTATAATATTGAGTTTTTTTTTTTTTTTATTTCATGTTGCATGGTCATAACAAGCAAATTCTTTATAGTAAAATAATTTTATAGTTTTTCACATCTTATTAAATTTATATTTTGATTATTTTTTTTTATTTTTTTTTTATATAAAATCAAGTTTAACATATTGTATCAATTCATCATTTAACATCTTTTAGACTAACTGTAAAAAATGTATATTAAAATTGAGATCTGATTAATTATATATATTAATTTTCATACTTATTAATATATATATATATATATATAATGTTTTGTTTAATTTAAGATGAGAGATAATTTTTTTTTTTAATTTTTTCCTTTATTTTTCTTTTTTAAATTGTTTAATTCTTAATTTTTAGGTGTAGATTTAATTAAGTTATGCAAACAGTTTATTATTTTTAAATGCATTTAAAAAGCTTTATAGATGTTAAACTATTATTTTTGTCTTTGTAGAAGTGCTATTTGAAGTAATAGTGGGAAAAAATGAAATTTTAATAGAGTAAGTACAATAATCTAAATTTAGGTCTAATTATTAATCCTGTGAAATTTTAATAAATTTAGTTGGTCAAATTTATTTTTTTTTTATTTGTTAGAAAAGTTTGTTAATGAAATATAACTTATCTAATTTGTAAAATGTTTAATATTTTGGTTATTTTATATGATATTATATGACAGTATGAATTTCAGTGAAAACATAAAATACTAATATGTTATCAACAATTTCTTTAAATAGTGTTTTTAATTTTTTTTATTTATTATTGAAAATAAACATGTATTTTCTCTTTAAATATCCAATAATTCATCATTTTATGTATTTTTATTTGTTTTTAAAAAACCAAACTTTGAAACTTAAGTATTGTTTTCTTAAATATTTCAATAAATATTATAATTAAAATTTAATATTTTACTAAAAATTTTGCTAAATTTCTCCAATCAAATTCTTTTATTTTTGAACTTTTTAATATTAATAAAGCCTGAAATAATGATTGTAGCTTATTTTTTAAATAATATAAAAAGGTTTGTTACTTTTTTTTTTAATAAAAAAATTATTTTGTTATAATTTTAAACACATAAAATATTTAAAAATACACTTTGACTTCATTATTTTAATTATCTGAATATAAATTTAGCTTTTAATAATATCTATATTTGTATATAAGATATCTATTTTATTATAATGAAGTTCATTAAAAGTTGTATCACAAACTTTTACTGATAATAAAAATAAAATAGAAATTTGAAATTATTTTTTAATAATCTTCATCTTCTGTAAAGTATCAAGTGTTTAATAAATTATTTTTATACACTTTTTTGTTTTTTTCAGATTTTTCACTACAAAAACAATTATTATATTTTTAAATATTATATAGTTATAAAACAGTTCTTATTTATTCATATTCTAGAAATCAAATAATATAACTGCTTT